>JAWNKY010001946.1:0-22365 GCA_035041765.1 Drosophila algonquin
ACCGAAGACCAAACAATTCCTGGCAAGTTGAAGTCACCAAGAACTATGATTTGATCTTTGTCTGATAGCGTGGAAGAAATAGCGGTTAATGCGGACAAATGCTGCTCGTAAATTGCGATATCCGAAGAAGGTGGAATATACAAGTTATGACAACTGAGAAAGCGGGAAAAATCAGTTTTACACACAGGAATGCCAGTTCCTGCTGAATCTGGACTGTGAAAAGTTCCGACGTGAAGTTTGAGTCCACAGCAATTAGAACCCCTCCTGCACGTCGAGACGAACGATCCTTTCTAAAAGTTGTGTACCGACCTGCCAAAACTTCGAAACTAAGAATGTCTGGCTTTAACCAGGTCTTACTACGTAAGCCTCGAACATTCTGATAGGTCACTAAGAGAGAATTTACTAGTTTTTTGGACGGGTAGAGGAAGAGCGGGACAAAAACTTGTCTCTTTGGTGGGATCCCCACCAATCTTGGCACCACAGGCCTATCACCTGTGATGGCAATACCCGGTGGTCCGGAACGTATATTCAGGGGTGGGGTCGGAATTGAGGGGACAGCTAATGAGTTTGCGAACATAACGGACCCGGATGCTACAGACGATTTTGGCTGCATGCTCTCCGACGCGATAAATTCGGCTAGCGAATTAGGGCAAAAAAGGGACGGGGAAAATCAATAATCGGATAAACGCGCTGGATTGCATAAGTGGTCGTTCGCTGCAGCCAGCAACGTGACAATATTGCATTATCGTACGCGTCACTACAAGAGGGGTGGGAGAGGTTGCATTTGCGTGTGACTCTCGAGCGGGCGAAAGAAATGCGTAAAATACTGAATTTTTCTTTTTCTACGGGGACCCTACCTCCTACTATTGCACCATCTCCGTCTCTTCCTCGCCTATGGCTTCAGCTTACCCCTACTCTTTCGCTGCCCTGTTGGTTCTTGATTACTCCCGATCCTGGCTCTTCTCTTTTACTTGCGTCGTAGTGACTTTCGCGTACGTAATTCCGGTGCGTTGTTAGTATCTGTGGTTTCTCCTTCACTTGCGACTGTTAAACTTTCCGTGACCTTGACAGTTCTACTCGAGTCCTTGCCGGCACGCGTCAAAGCCCTCTGCTCGCGTATTCCCGTGTCGTTTGCAAAGACTGCGTTAAGTATATCGCTTAGATAATTTTCAGTGCTGTGGAAGTTTGGGTACTCTCTGAATCGAAGAATCGTTGGGGAGGCTTAACACGCTCTGAGTGGAAAAATGGTTGCGGAAGACACGCTCCGAAGATAAGAATCGTGGCGCAGGTTTAGACGCCTTCCGGGGAGATGACTCATTGCAGGGGCTTATGTGCAATATTTCTGCTTACAGTTTTCTTCTCTTTGAATACATATGTATGTGTGAGATCTTCTACGCTCTACGAAAACACCTCCATTATTTTCATCGGATGCATTTCTTTGTTGTTGTTAATGGTTACACAATATGCAGCCAAGTGCAGAAATATTCGGAAAATTGAATCAACACACGTGTTTTTTTCTTTTTATCTACGAAAATATCTTCTCATCTACAAAAACATCTTCTCATTCTTTCAAATAATAACACTAGTCGACACTAGTAACACTAGTTTTTTCTGTGGCACAAAATTACTTTGTCTGATAGATTTTGGGATTTACATTTTTTTTTAAGAATTATGGTTTTTTTTATGATTAAGTTTTTTTTCCGATTTCCATTTTATACCCGGTACTCGAAGAGTAAGGGGTATATCAGATTTGTGGGGATAACGGTAGTGTGTAATGCACAGAAAGAGGCGTTTCCGACCCCATAAAGTATATATATTCTTAATCAGCATCAATAGCCGAGTCGATATAACCATGTCTGTCCGTCCGTCCGTCTGTCCGTCTTCATTTGCGCCTATATCTCAGAGACTATAAAAGCTAGAACAACCAAGTTTGGTATCCAGTCTCCTGTGTGATCACACTACTTCAAATGTGTTGCAAAATTTCGCCCCGCCCCCACAAAGGACGAAAGTCTGTGGAATACACAATCATAGAAAAAGACCATTTCTATCAGAGTGTTGAATCTGGATCAGATCGGATTATTATTATAGCTACAATGAAGAAAACCATTTCGAAAGTCATCATTCCCTCTCGCTCTCTCTCACACGCGACCCCATCTGCTTTGCTTATTATAAATGAGCGCCTAGTTCTCAGAGACTATAAGAGCTAGAGCAACCAAACTTTCTATCCAAGCTCCTGTGATACCGAACCAGCACAAGTTTGTTTTAAAATTTTGCCACGCCCCCTTCCGACCCCACAAAAAACGAAAATCTGTGGAATCCACAAACAGAAAACCAAAAACGCAGAATCATGGAAAATTACCATATCTACCAGATTGCCGAATCTGGATCATATCGGATCAATATTATGGCCAGAAGAAACAAATTAACTTTCAGTGGCTACGCAACGCCTGCCAAGCGCTGACTCATGCCCCCTCCCTCTCTCGCTCTGTCCTTAACACTTGTACGTCTCAAATATGTAGTTATACATGTCATGTAGAAATGTAGGCGCAGATATACAAAGCATATGTAAACAAAAATGGAAACACGTATAAAAATTCAAAAAAATTCATTTTTTTTTAATTTAAATATTATTTTCGTCCCTTTTGAGAACATATAATAAATTTCATAAATCGTAGGCTCATATATGTATGTATATATATACTGACTGAGTACCGGGTATAAGGTAGAGCCGCGGCCTTCGCCGCGGCTCACAACGTTCCCTCTCGTTTATGAATAGCTTGAAGGAGAAAGGTCAAATATCTGCGGGACCAGCACCTGTAAAGGAAAAAGGTCAACATTTGACCCTAACAGGTATTTATGCATATTTATCCTCACCAAGGCTTAGGTATAAGGAATAAGAAATAAAACTGTCCACAACACTTACACCCCAAATAAATATGACCAGGTAGGATATATATCCGATATATATCAATACCTAAGACTCGGTAAAACCAAAATTACAGGTTCTTTTTGTTTTTTGCAATCCCATTTTGGAAGTTGGACCAAAAACGTACCGGACGGTATTTTTCAGGTAAAAGTCATTTTGGGTCGTTTTGGTCAAACGGTTATAACTTAGCCGTTTGATTTTATATTTTTATAAGCGATACCTTAAACGACGCGTAATTAATGTGTCTATCTAAAACCAAAAATCAAGGCATTTATTTATTTATTCATTTATTTTGATTTATTTATTTATTTTTTTTTTCGATTTTTCCTGAAGTATCAAAGTCAAAATTTCGGGTAAAAAATACCCAAAAAAATGATGAAATTTCAATTTGGAAGCTTAATATCTGCCAGACGTTAAGTTTCTGCTACAAAGTGTCTGAGTCGGATTTATAGCTGCATTTATCAGCATTTTTTAACTGCAAAGTTCAGTACAACCAGTTGTATGAAATGTGAGTTAGTGAAAAATAGAAGCACTACCTATGACAAAAGATACCAGATTTTTAAAAAATTCTTTAAAAAAAAACTATTCCATGAAAAAAAAAAAAATCATTCTTCAAAATATTTAAACATCCAAATCTATCAGAAAAAGTCATTTTTGGAGACAGCGGAAAAGTCGTGTCGACTAGTGTAATCATTTCGCAATACGCCACTGAAGGCCCTAAAATTATTATGTATGTAGGTTTAGGTTAGCCATAAGTTACATTTGTTTAAATAAACCCGCCAAGGAAGGCCATACCAAACGCAGGAGTGAGTCGATAGTCAAAACAGGGGGGCCACACCGAATACTATCGATCAAAAAGAGAAGAGAAAGAGATCGATAGCGAGGGCAAGAGGGCACCCAGAGGACGGACAGAGAGGCACTCACCGAGAGACCACGAACCAACGCGCACGCAAAGATAAAAAAATCGCTAATCACCGTAGTCGGCCACACGTCTCGAGTCCTAACAGCTAATACCATACAACGCGCCCTATCCGCGCACGGTCTACGCTTCATCCGAGTGTACCTAGAAAAACCTTCGCGCCGCTCCGAGTCCATGGGGAGACCCCCCACCCCAACGGACCCCACTCGTCTCTAATTGCCTTGACCCACCCGAGTAAGTCAAATTTCCCACGTGGTGCAGCCAGAGCCACCAGCTAGGAGCGTTTCCTTAATAAAGATTCTAAATAATAAAACACACAAATATTGTAAAGACTTTCATTCATTTGCTTGTATATACCCATTACTTGTTACCTACAATCCTCCTAGAGTCGTCGCGATCACGCACGTCTCAGTAGCATCCTCCTGTGGCTAGTGACTGTCGTGATCACGCACAGCAAATCCCCCCTAGAAACCCAGTATTCTCACGAGTCGTCGCGATCACGCACGTCTCAGTAATAGCGTTGCGTAGTTAACGGCCGTCGCGACCACGCACGGACGATCCCCGCTAGAAACCTAGTCGCTGCACGAATCGTCGCGATCACGCACGTTTCCTTAGCCTCCCCCGGTAGAAATTCCTAGTCCTACGAGCTGCCCCTACTACGCAGGGTTCAACAAGTCCCGACAACGCGTAGTGACAGCCAGAGTCCATACGCCGTCTAGTAATGCTAAGGGTCACAGAGTCATAAGAACCGTATCGATCACGCACCGCCCTGAAGAATCCCCCTGTTCACCGCAGAGGTTACGCTGAAATCCCGTCGCTCTGCAACCACGCCGCACGCTTGACTCTCCTGGTCGTGATACAACCTCCTTCTTTTGCCTAAGGTCTCCCCAACAACTACAAATTTTCTTGTAGATGACCCTGGACAGGCTGGGCTTACCCCAATAGGTTCTTTAAACATTTTTTTTAAACTTTTGAACTGTAGGACGTTAATATGCAATGACTGCACCGTCAAGTGGCCCAAGTAACACCAGCAGAAAGCTGTTGCGCAGCTCATTTACAAATGTCACCAGTCAAGGCTACAAGAAATTTTACAAGGTTGTGGGATAGATGTGCCTCCTGGCACTTACTTGTACTTAGGTATTGAATATTATTCAATTTGTTCTATTTAAAAATTGTTCTGAGCTGACTTTGGATGTTTGCTAAGACGGCCTCCCACTTTTTAAAAGTTCAGCCACAAGCTTGTTGCCAATATTAGGAATTTAGAAACGTAGAAAGCAGCGAAGTTTTCCTTATTGGCACGTATTTGTAAAAAAAAAACCGCTGAACGCAAACATTTTTTTACACGATTTTATACAGGAAATGCAGCGCATAAAAATAGATGGCATGCAAATTGCAAATCAAATAATATAAGCCTTAACTATAAAGCTTTTGTATGTGACACCCCCGCGAAGGCTTTAATTTGCGGCTTAAAGGACTATACATCATGGCTGCATGAAATGCATTCAAGTAGGCACTCGCGTATTTAATAAAATGGCATTCTTGTCAACCAGTGGTGTTTAAATTGCCGACGAAGAATATGCGTCGAGAAAATATGTCGAGCAACACAAACCATTTTTTATTCATAATAAATGGCAAAAGAGAGTCTTGGAATTGGCATGATAACCCAATTTCCGTTAGATCCAATGCACTTGCTTGATTTGGGACTTTCGAAAAAAATTATTAAATTATTATTCTTATTATTAAATTCACACGACAGGATAAAAAAGAACTCAATAAGCGAAGCCTTTCCATAGCATCAATTATACCTTTTGAGTTACCAGAAAGACAAGAAGTTTTGACGAAGTCAATATGTGGAAAGCAACAGAGTTCGGCCTTGTTTTCTAATAGGCTTTTTACAATTGGTGCGTCCCCTATCGATATCGGAGAAGACGCAGAGAAGCAGGTGTGCCGTTTACACTACAGCGTCTTTGCGTCTTGGGAAGAGGAAGAAAAATGAAGCGAATCTGTGGATGGGCATGGAAGTGTCTGGGCTATACTCAGAAAAGTTGCAATTCGTCTTGCAACTGCAACGTCCTCCTTGCGTTTGGACTCTTGTAGGTAAAGATCAGACAATGTTCTCTCTTTTCAATTAAATAATGTATTCTTCATTGCAATAGCCACGATATGGTTCATTTTGGGAGGAAGATGTTGTGGAAAACTCCGATGCCTTTTTTAACGAAAAGTTCTGCATTGAAAGGAGTACTTCTACATTCTCGTTGGACGCACAGCGTCAAAATTTAAATCTTAATCTGCTGTTTTTCGTTGTTATTAGTGGTGATAGTTCCGCTGATTAGGCAGAAAAGTACGAAAATTGCTGTTATGCGCACAGAAATACCAAAGCGCAGTTGCGTCGGAAAACGACGCAACTTTTTACCGTCACTAGGGCCCTATGCTAAACCTATGTAAACAAAACAGCGTTTCTGGGAAGACGCAAAAAATCAAGACGCAGCCTCAGTGAAAACGGCACCTTATACACGTTTATAGTTATTTTTAAAGACCTTTTTTTTGATTACTACGATAATTTAGTTCTTCTACACACAGGATATCGATTACTACTTACGAAATCCAATAATGCTCTATATTGTAAGCCGAAATGATTTATTTTTATTAATTACACTAGTAGACACGACTTTTCCGCTGTCGCCAAAAGTGCCTTTTTCTGATAGATTTGGATGTTTAAAAATTTTTAAAGACTGTTTTTTTCATGGAGGTTTTTTTTTTTAAAATTTGGTTCTTTTTTGTCATAGGTAGTGCTTTTATTTTTCACATAACTTAAGTTTTCTACAACTGGGTGTATTGAACTTTGCAGTTAAAAAAAGCTGACAAATGCAGCTATAAATCCGACTCAGACCCTTTGTAGCTGCAACTTAACGTCTGGAAGATATTAAGCTTCCAAATTAAAATTTCATAATTTTTTTCGGTATTTTTTCCCCGAAATTTTGACTTTGAAACCTCAGGAAAAGTCAAAAAAATATTTTATGGCTAACATTTTTGGTTTTAGATAGACACATTAATAAGGCGTCGTCTAAGGTATCGCTTATAAAAATATAAAAATAAACGGCTAAGCTATAACCGTTTGACCAAAACTTCATACGCCGTTTGGAACTATCCCAAATGTCATTTTACCGTTAAAAACTGTTACAAACAAAGATTTTTGGTATTTTTGTAGGAAAAAAAAAACGGTTGTTCGTCGGCTACCGGAATTTATCGGCGAAATTCGGCATATGAAGATTCTGAAGATTCTGGATTCCGTCTCCCCCCTTAAATACAAAAGATGACCAAGAAGATTGAAAAGAAAAAATTACAAAGGATTCGTCGTTTTATGTAAGTATATATGTACATAAGTGAATATAAAATATTTGTTTATGCTATAATATGTGTATATTAATAAAACACACTTTCGTTTTGAAAATTTATTGCAGGTTAAAGCTGGGTATCCAGCACCGCGGAAACTAAAAATTACTGCCAAACTTCATATAAAAAAAACGGGGACAGTATTTTTCGTTTGTGTTTTCCTGGAGTGTTTTCCACCGCGAAATTTTACTGAAAGGAATCTGCTCTTTATTTCGGATGTGTGGAACTCAACTAATGTAGTGTGACCAAGAACCTAAAAAGTGATTTGCCACTCTCATGAATCAGCTGTGTTTTGTAAACAGCGCCTATTTTAAAAATTAAACTGAAATTAAAAAAATTAAGAAAGACAATTCTGACGATGAAGTGATTGTGTTGGTACCGGCACATATTGTTGTAAGAAGAAGTACATCACAGTTGGAGGCGCCAAAATGTCAAAATTATCAATATGCTCATTTTCCGTGATCCGCCAAAGACATGGTCTTGCCTCAACTGCTTTTATTAAAACAATCTTCTCCTCACTTTAAAAATTTGCTATCACTTTTTAGTTTTTCGCACAGATTTTGCCCCCACCTTTCACTTTGACTTCAGTAATAATATGCACATATATTTTTTTGGCGCCCATATCAGCTGTTCTCACAGTCCACATTCGTGTTTATATCGATACTTTCGATAAGAATTCGTGGATTTCGTTAAGTTTGCTTAATATTGAGGCCAGGAAAACACAAACGAAAAATTACTGGCACAGTTTTCTTTATATGAAGTTTGGTAGTAATTTTTAGTTTCCGCAGTGCTGGATACCCAGCTTAAAGATCAAAAAGTTGTTGTATATATCTAAATTTTGAATTTATTTTAATATATTCAATTAAAAACGAGAGGGAACGTTGTGAGCCGCGGCAAAGGCCGCGGCTCTACCTTATACCCGGTACTCAGTCAGTATATATATACATACATATAAGAGCCTACGATTTATGAAATTTATTATATGTTCTCAAAAGGGACAAAAATAATATTTAAATTAAGAAAATGAATTTTTTGGAATTTTTATACATGTTTCCATTTTTGTTTACATATGCTTTGTATATCTGCGCCTACATTTCTACATGACATGTATAACTACATATTTGAGACGTACAAGTGTTTAGGACAGAGAGAGAGAGGGAGGGGGCATGAGTCAGCGCTTGGCAGGCGTTGCGTAGCCACTGAAATTTAATTTGTTTCTTCTGGCCATAATATTGATCCGATCTGATCCAGATTCGGTAATCTGGTAGATATGGTAATTTTTCATGATTCTGCATTTTTGGTTTTCATTTATCTTAAAAATTGTGGATTCCACAGATTTTCGTTTTTTGTGGGGTCGGAAGGGGGCGTGGCAAAATTTTAAAACAAACTTGTGCTGGTTCGGTATCACAGGAGCTTGGATAGAAAGTTTGGTTGCTCTAGCTCTTATAGTCTCTGAGAACTAGGCGCTCATTTATAATAAGCAAAGCAGATGGGGTCGCGTGTGAGAGAGAGCGAGAGGGAATGATGACTTTCGAAATGGTTTTCTTCATTGTAGCTATAATAATAATCCGATCTGATCCAGATTCAACAATCTGATAGAAATGGGCATTTTCTATGACTCTGCGTTTTTAGTTTTCTCTTATCTTCAACATTGTGTACGCCACAGACTTTCGTCCTTTGTGTGGGCGGAAAGGGGCGGGGCGAAATTTGGAATTACATTTGGAGTAGTGTGATCACACAGGAGACTGGATACAAAACTTGGTTGCTCTAGCTTTAATAGTCTCTGAGATATATGCGCAAATGAAGACGGACGGACAGACAAACGGACGGACGGACGGACAGACATACATGGCTATATCGACTCGGCTATTGATGCTGATCAAGAATATATATACTTTATGGGGTCGGAAACGCTTCCTTCTGTGCGTTACACACAACCGTTATCCCCACAAATCTAATATACCCCTATACTCTTCGAGTACCGGGTATAAATATTTATCTTTTTATGTGAATATATTTTGCGTTCATTTTTTTCCAGTATTAGCAGTACAGTACAGTATTAGTTCCAGTATTAGCAGTACAACAATAACATAGTATATTAGGTAGTGTTTAGTATTAGTATTTACATTACAACTTCAATAACATAGTGTAACAAGATTTTTGTTACCGGCGGGCCGAGCGGATTTCCTATTCAGGTTGGGGAATTGCAACAATTTGGTAAGGCGGCAGCTAAGGGGAGGCAGCAGCTGTGGTGCCGTCGTGACAATTAGAAACTTTAGTACTTTTATTGCTCTTTTTTCTCTTTATTTCAACACCTAACCTTTTTAGGCACGTTGCTCTAACTTTTTCACTAAAATCAATGTGTTTTCTTCTTCTTGCATCTCTGTCTCTTCGTTTTCTTTCTCTCATCTTTCTTCTTACCGCCCAAAGTCCAGCCGATCGAGGTGGGCTCTAACTATCGATAAGACGGGTCCAGGGCTTTAAGGGCGCCAACTTCGAATTTTCGTTACATTGCCCCCCTCTTAGAGTCGAGTCTCCTGGCCGACTTATTCGGAAACTGGTCCTTTGTAGGCAGCGAGGCGGTTGACGTATCGTATCGTTGTATCGTCTTGGTGGTGCGTTTTCCGGGAGAACGCATTCGAAGACTAGGTCGGAATGACTGCGAATCATCGTGGCCGGTCCTATCCAGTCCGATTGGACACCTCTTGTGCATCGTCCTACTTTTCTAACAGAAGTGTACAGCCATACGAGATCGCTTAGTTCGAATTGTACGGCATGGGAGCGTAGATCATATCGGATCTTTTGCTGTTCTGCTGCGTCCTACAGGTGTTCCCTTGAGGTACGATGCGTATCTCGCAAGTGGGATTTTAGATTATCCACGAAGGCCGGATAGGTTTCACGTGCGCTGGCTGGCCATACAGCTGGTGGCCTCATGAGGGGCGGCTCGATAACCCTACAATGCCCACGGCAGTCGCTCGTCCCAGTTCCGTTGATCGCCGGCTACGAATTTAGCCACGTAGCCGAGCAGCGTGCGGTTGAAACGCTCGACCATTCCGTCAGATTGAGGGTGAAGCGGGGTGGTCCGTGTTTTCTCGACATCCATCAGTCGTAGGCAGGCTCGGAAAGGCCGTTTGGTCCGGTAGTGCCAAGCATTCTGGCCACTTTGTAAAGGAGCACATTACGACAGCTATGTATCGGTTGCCCCGGGCGGTGGTGGGCAAGGAGCCCAGTATGTCGATGGCGATCCTTTCGAACGGGGCACCGATTGCGCTGGGTTGGAGCTTGCCGACCGTTCGTCTGGTCGGTCCGCTTCGTGCCTGACACTTCAAACAGCGGGCACAGAATATGGCTATATCGGCGCTAAGGCCGATCCAATAGAAACGTTGCTTAGCCTTAGCCAAAGTTTTCTTCACGCCGAAGTGGCCTCCCGTGGGTGACTGGTGGACGCTCTGTAGTATTTCCGGCCGCACTGCAGACGGAATGACAGGCAGCTGGCCGGCATCGCGGGTGGTGACCGTGAGCACTCGATTTTCCAACTGCAAACGAGAGAATAGAGAATCAACGAAGTCATGCTGAATAGATGGGAGCATTAAGTTTAAATGGAGACCAAGTGATATTTGGGAGATTAAAGTCACCGAGGACAATAAGACGATCAGAATCACTAAGCTGAGACACAACGGACTGGAGATGGGCAGCGTGAAGAAGATATGTTGTAAATTCAGAGGACGGTGGGATGTAAGAGCATGATATGAATAAATTAAAAGAACACAGACGAATTTTAACTACGATTATTTCAATGGTGTTGAGCTCATCGACGGAAAAGAGTTGGGAAGTTAAGTCGGAACGAACAGCAATTAGGACGACGCCACCTCGATGTGGTCGATCAGATCTATATATTGTAACAAGATTTTTGCTACCGGCGGGCCAAGCGGATTTCCTTTACAGGTTGGGATTTGGACAAATTTTGTAAGGCGGCAGCTAAGGGGAGGTAGCAGCTGTGATGCCGTCGTAATAAAAACACACTTAACACTTTTATTTCGCTTTTTCCAGTTTATTCCATGACCTAACCTTCTTAGGCACGTTGTTACAACTTCTTTTTCTTAATTCAATCTCTCCCTTCCTCTTGCTTCTCTCTCTCTCTCTTCGTTTTCTTTCTTCTCACTGTCCAAAGTCCAGCCGAACGAGGTGGACTCAAACTATCGATAAGCCTGGTCGAGGGCTCTAAGGGCGCCAACTTCGAATTTTCGTTACATTGTCCCCCTCTTAGAGTCGAGTCTCCTGGCCGACTTATTCGGAGACTGGTCGTCTAGACGTATTTCGTAGACTAGGTCGGAATGACTGCGAATCACCGTGGCCGGTCCTATCCAGTCCGATTGGAGTTTTGGGCATCGACCTACTTTTCTGACAGGAGTGTATAGCCATACGAGATCGCCTGGTTCGAACTGTACGACATGGGAGCGAAGATCATATCGGATCTTTTGCTGTTCTGCTGCGGCCTTCAGGTGCTCCCTCGCAGTACGATGCGTATCTTGCAGGTGCGATTTTAACTTATCCACGAAGGCCGGGTAGGTTTCCACGACGGGCGTTGGCTGGCCATACAGCAGCTCGCAAGGCAAGCGGATCTCCCACCCGAAGGTTAACTTCGCCGAAGAGAGTCCGGTGGCCTCATGAGGGGCGGCTCGATAACCCCACAATGCCCACGGCAGGCGCTCGTCCCAATTCCGTTGATCGCCGGCTACGAATTTAGCCAGGTAACCGAGCAGCGTGCAGTTGAAACGCTCCACCATTCCGTCAGATTGCGGGTGGAGCGGGGTGGTCCGTGTTTTCTCGACATCCATCAGTCGTAGGCAGGCTCGGAAAGGCCGTTTGGTCCGGTAGTGCCAAGCATTCTGGCCACTTTGTAAAGTAGCACATTACGACAGCTATGTAGCGGTTGCCCCGGGCGGTGGTGGGCAAGGGGCCCAGTATGTCGATGGCGATCCTTTCGAACGGGGCACCGATTGCGCTGGGTTGGAGCTTGCCGACCGTTCGTCTGCAAGCGAGAGAATAGATGCCAGTAAGCTTTCACGTCGGGGCTCTCACCCAAAATTGTACGGTGGCCTCTCTCCTTGCGCAACCCATTCTTAGACTACTGCTAGGTCAGGGTCTTTCTTCTGGTGCTCGTCCAAAGGCTCGTCCGGCTCACTACTCCTAAGTAAAGTACACGGCCAGCCTTTTCTTCCGCTTTTTCGCATACGCTACAATTGTTGCAGGGTCGGCAAGATAGCCCGTCCGCATTACCGTGGCGTTTCTCAGGGCGATGCTGAATATCCATATGGTACTGCTGCAGCCTCTCGATCCACCTTGCGACTTGGCCTTCCGGCTCCCGGAAAGTAAGAAGCCAGTTAAGCGAGGCGTGATCCGTCCGTACAACAAATTTCTGGCCGTACAAATAATACTGTGTTTGGTGGACCGAACTACCGCCAGTAGTTCTCTTCGGGTTACACAATAATTGTGTTCTGCCGGGCTGAAAGTCTTGCTATAATATGATGATGACTACTTCTTGACCGTTCTGGATCTGACTTAGCACGGCGCCCACTCCATGGTCCGAAGCGTCGGTGTCCAACACGAAAAGGTCGCTGGGCTTGGGAAAGGCTAGAATCGGGGCTTTCGTCAACTTAATCTTCAGTGTGTCGAAAGACCGTTCCGTTTCCGTAGTCCAAGCGAAGGCACGACGAGCCTCTGTCCAACTCGTGGAGCGGTTTGGCGATCGTCGAGAAGTCGGGGATGAATTTACGGTAGTATGAGCAGAGACCGACAAATGAGCGTACGTCCTTTTGGCTCTGAGGTCGGGGCCAATCAGTGACCTTAGCTATCTTCGACGGGCAAGTCCTCAAACCTTGACTTCCCACGACGTGTCCCAGAAAATTTACCTCGCTCTTGAAAAAGTGGCATTTTTTCGGACTCAGTCCTAATCCCGTTGATATTAGCCGTTCGAAAACCCTTCCCAAATGCTCTAAGTGCTCTTCCGCCGTACGGGAATGAACGATAATGTCATCTTAATTTACCAGCGTTGACCTCCAGGTTGGGCCAGCGAACAATCCGTCCATAAGCCTCTCAAACGTTGCCGAAGCGTTAGTCAACCCGAATGGCATTACGTTAAACTCGAACAATCCAGCCCCATCGGCGAAGGCAGTCTTGGGCCTAGAGAGCTCGTCCATCTCCACCTGCCAGTAGCATTAATGGCACTACGTTAAACTCGAACTGCCAGTAGCATTAATGGCATTACGTTAAACTCGAACAATCCAGCCCCACAGGCGAAGGCAGTCTTGGGCCTAGAGAGCTAGTCCATCTCCACCTGCCAGTAGCCGCTCTGCAAATCCATGGTAGAGAACCAATTGGAACCGTGAAGGGTAGCCAGAACATCCTCTGTTCTCGGCAATGGGTATGAGTCCTTAACCATCACGTCATTGAGCCGCCGATAGTCCATACAGAACCTGGTCTATCCGTCCTTCTTTTGGACTAGCGCAACCAGCGTGGCCCAGGGGCTGTTGGAGGGGCGTACCACTCCGTTTGCGCGCATCTCCGCTAACAGGCGCTCCACTTCTTCCTTCTTCGCTAGCGCCAACCGTCGGGGTGGCTGCTTAAGAGGTCAGGATTGCCCCGTGTCTATGAAATGGTGTGTTATGTTGGCGCTGCCCGTTTTGTCGTCGTTTTTGGCAAAGGCCTTGCGACAACGATGGAGCAGCTTCTCGAGCGGCGCCCGTGCTTTGAGCTCGACGTAATTTAGCAGGGAATTCCAATGTATGGAGTCCTACCTTGCATCCGCCTGCCTACGCACTTCAGTTTGCGCTTCCAGTTTCGCCCAACACAGCAAGTGGTGGCAAGCTCCATTCTTGGTCGTTGCAACTAACAATTTGTACCGCCAGGCTGCTATTGGTACTGTATTCGATGGTGCTACCCGTGGCCATGGCCCAGGGTAGGTCCGATATCTCTTGCTGCTTCGCCGTCCCCGGTATGCACCTCAAGCTAAGCTGTGCGTCGCTCCGAGGCGGTATACTTGCTGTGTCCGTCAAATAGAGCGCGTTCTCTCGCATGGAGCATGTAACGTGTAATGGCACCGTACCCCAGGCGAACTTGAGCAGCAGAGCGCTAAGGTCCACCGTGGCTCCATGCCGGAGGAGAAAGTCGACTCCTAGGAGACTGGGAGGGGCACCGTCCACCAGCAGGAAGTCTTGCAGCACCGAGTGGTTGCCGATCCGAACAGTTGCCGAGACGTGTTGTGTTGCGGCAAAGGTCTCGGACGTCGGTCCGCGTAGCACCACCTGATAAGCGGTGGCTTGCAGTGCTTCCCTTACGTCCCGCTTGTTGAGCAGGGATACAGAGGCACCCGTATATACTACCATCCGCACCGGGCGTTCCTGAAAGAGAAGCACACAATTTAAGCTTTTGTCACACAGTGTGTCAATGGAGTACGTAGCTGGCGGTTCATTGCTGGGGCTCCCGCGGTGGGCACGGCTGACTTGGCGGCCGTCTTCCGTTTTGTCCTTAGGTGTGAGAGCCGTCTTTCTGAAGATCGACGCTGGTCATCTATCCGTCCTGAGTTCGGTGTTGTTCTTAAATGCCGACGGCGCAGACTCCGGCGAGGAAGGTCCAATAGGGGCGTTGAGTTCCGAAGTCGGCAGTATTACTTCCCGTTCTGGCTCGTTTTTCTGGGCGTTGGCGGCCACTGCAGGCTGTCGTAGCGGAGTCCGGTCGTCTACGTTTTGGTTGGGGGCTATATGTACGGCAGTCAACTCTCGCCCCGCGGAGCTGACTTGAATTAGTTTCCCGAAGCGACTTCTTCCTGTGGCTTGTGCGCCGTGCGTGCTGCAGCCTTCCGACCCCGATGGCGAGGTGTGGCGGTTGATCCTTGGCCACTAGGGGCGTCGGCCACATAAAAGATGGGTCGGCCGGAAGTTACGAACCCCCAGGGTCTGGAGCTTAATAGCCATGTCCCGGGCTTCGGAGAGAGTCGAGGGCTTGCTGGCCAGCACGGGATACTGCAGCGCGGTTTCACGCATGCCGTCGACGAACTGCTGCACTATTATGGAATTATAGGTGTCCTCTGGAGTACCGGCCAAAACCACACGGCCTAGGCGTTCCAACTCTATGGCAAAATCCATGAGGGACTCCTTGGGTCTTTGCGCGTCTAGCTTGCCTGGCAGTCTAAGGCAAACTGGGTTCGCATTGATGCCATCAATAGGTGATAGTTGCGAGTTGTACTCGTTGGCAGGGTGCTGAAGAACCTCTGGGCTTGACCCTGTACATTGAGTGCTATCCCCAGGCATCGCTCAGCGTCGCTCCACTGCTGATTTTCCGCAACCATTTCCAGAATGCGCTTGAAATCGGACCAAGATGTTGAGCCGTCGGACGAAGGCAGCGTCCCAGGTTGAAAGGTAGAGACTCGGCAGGGTGGAAGCGGCCTGCGGACTCTCGAGGTACACAGTCGCGCCGTTTTCTTTTGCATTTGCTGCATTCGCCCATGGTGCGGAGGTTCTGGACAGTGTTTCTCGGTGATGGGTGTCCCCATCCGTCTGATTGCGGGGGGAAGTTTCCAATACGCGTAGCATCGTTCGCTGGAACGAGTCCACGAACATCTTCTCTATCTTCAGATCCATCTGGTTCTGTGTGTCGGTTAAAATCTGCGTCAATCAAGCCGTTGTCACTGTAGCGGGCTCCGGGTTCACGGAACGGGTACGTTGTCTTCCTCCTCGTCTTGGAATTATGGCTTGAGATCCTTCCAGAATCTGATCGCAAACCCCACACCTGACTCCAATGTAACAAGATTTTTGTTACCGGCGGGCCGAGCGGATTTCCTATTCAGGTTGGGGAATTGCAACAATTTGGTAAGGCGGCAGCTAAGGGGAGGCAGCAGCTGTGGTGCCGTCGTGACAATTAGAAACTTTAGTACTTTTATTGCTCTTTTTTCTCTTTATTTCAACACCTAACCTTTTTAGGCACGTTGCTCTAACTTTTTCACTAAAATCAATGTGTTTTCTTCTTCTTGCATCTCTGTCTCTTCGTTTTCTTTCTCTCATCTTTCTTCTTACCGCCCAAAGTCCAGCCGATCGAGGTGGACTCTAACTATCGATAAGACGGGTCCAGGGCTCTAAGGGCGCCAACTTCGAATTTTAGTTACAATTGAATATTGGATGGTGTAGTATTCGCAATACAGCTTCTATTAAAGTGTACATTGGATAGTGCAGCGGACATTAAATTGTATATTGGGTAGTGCATTTACACATTTGAGCACCTAGTGTGCATAAACGTGTCGAACGTATCCACATGCACATACACATTTTTAAATCGTGTGTTGTATAGTGGAAGCTCTGCCCACAGCCAGCATTACAATTTAGATTTGTTTAAATGGGGGTAATGGAAGCCCGAAGTAAACTCGGCGTTTTTGACAACATTCTTGATGAGATTTTAAGCATTCACTCCCTAAAGCGGCCAAGCAACATTAAATGCAATGGGAGTCGTAACCCATTTTCGAAGGTAGTAGACATACATACCAATTCAAGAAGAGGTAATGGGCTACGTGGGGTGTTTTTTTGCCGCTGGGAATAAGTGAGAGCATAATGCCGATAGATATAGTAAGATACAAATAGTATGGAAACAAAATGGTACAAATAGGAATTACAAATTTAAAACTAAATGAATAACACTCTGGTCTCGCCTAAACATTCATATTTATTTATCAATTAGGTCATATATAAGTATATTTTGTTTAACCTACAATTTTAATACTTAGATACTTATGTATATATTGTGAATAGTTATTTATTATTTTTCTTTCTTTTCGGTTATTGTATGTTTTCTTTTCGTTTAAAAAATTTCACGACATCGAAAATGCATGGGAAAATCAAAATAATTGAATTCCACTGGAAATCGGCTATGTTCTTGTTGCTTTTAGTTGCTGCGGATAATTTTCCGTTGGTCCTCACCATGCATAGAAATACATGCATATGTAAGTGCACATACATAGGTGTACCGCCAAAGCGCATCAGCACGGACGCTGAAAAATTATGCACTCACGCACGACCCAACAGCAACAAGAAAATCACTAATCGGCAACTAATTAGGATTGGCAAAAAGTAGTGAGTGAGTATGGGAGTGATATATGTAAAAGGTCGGCACACAGAGACTCACATGTTCTTAGTGCGTTTGTGTGAGCAGATAACAGACACGAAGCAAAATGATTCATTTTCTCTGCCGCGGCACTGCCGAGCAGATTAATGAAGCCGTTCGTGCATAGAGTCGACGCTACACGAAGTTTTCGAGCATGTGCCGACTGCGCTGCCCTGTTGCTTTATCCTAAGCACATTGCATAGGACGCTGCCGGCATCTGATGTAGAGTATATAGAGCGATCTGGTGACATGTCAATATGTGCACCGGTCCAACGGTGCAGTAGCCGCCCGTCCGGCAATTAAAGTTCGAATAGCCAAAAGAGGTGCTGGGATTCGCTGGGATAGCGTGGGCCTGCCCCTCAAGAACGGGGCTGAGGCACTAATCGGCCAGGTCAGCAAAATTCCGCCCATAACCTTTACCTACAGTTATGTAATAAATAAAGATCACGATCACTTTCCTCCCCCTCATACCTTGGAATATGTTTTATGTTGGTTAAGTTCTTAACGTTCCAACAACGTATGTTATAGGCACTATTTAATATATATACTGTATATTTTATATATTTTTTTTTTCACACCAGGTTTTTGGTAGCTAAGCATATCAGAGCTTGCGCTCTCTTACGCTGCGCTCGCTTTTGCACGGTTCGCCGTACTCCCAGGAGATGAGCTTTCGTAGATAACTGATCTATGCTGCGCTCTCAGGAGCATATATGTAAGCAAGGTGGTTCACTAATTTAATGATGAAATAAAGTATTCCCAGAAACCTTTTATATCCCCATTTGGAACAGGTATTTTACCCTTGCATTTGATATCATCTTGCAATCTTACAGGTCGACGCTTCTGACCATGCCGTCCTCCCCTGCCTGAGTGGTCTCGGCCACGATGAGATCTCCCTCCTTCTGATTGGGTTGCCGCTAGTGACATTTATCCCGAATCTGTTGCCTCAGGACATTTTCACACAACGCCCAACGAAATCCAATAAAAAGAAGTCAGTGAAGTGTTGTTCAAAGTATTAAGTGAACCGCTTTAAGCGGCTTTAAGCCGACGTGAAATATGCATTATTGCCAGTGGTGCAGCATTTAATTAAATTAATCTTTTCTTTTGTTATTTGCACTGCCCACTGCACCACATTTTTCATCTAAATAAGCTCCCGCACAGCAGCAGCCTATCCAGCCATTCTCTCCCGTCTTCTTTCTTTCATTCGCATTCTCTATCGCTCTCTCGATCTTTCGTCTTCCCTCATTCGATTTTTCGTCTTCGCTATCGCTCGATCCATCGCTCGCTCACTTTCATTAGGACACGGGAAAGTCGGCCCGACTGACCTTGAATTCAGTCTTGGCCTACCGCGATGACAATAAACCGTATCAAACTGAACTCTCATCGATTTTTAATATTTCGCAAACTACGCTGCCGGAAAAACTCGATAGGTCAAAAAAAATATTGCTACGCTTCACAGCATTTCGAAAATGATCAAAAAGGTTTTTCGTTTTGTTTCCCAGTTATTCCAACATCCATTTGGAATATTCCCTATATCCTCTTCACACTGAGCCCGTCACAGGAAAACGTTGGTATTTTTGACAGACGGTGAGACTCCACCGTCTACTGTTCATACCCTCTGCACACTGAGCCCGACCCGGGGGAACGTTGCGATTTTTGACAGACGGCGAAACTCCGATTCACACTGGCACCGTCTACCATTTACCGTCTAATAGCTGATGACAATAACAAAAACTGACTTTTTGAGCAGAAGATTTTTTTATTTATTTTTTTTTTTTTTAAATGAATATGGAAGATTTAGCAATTGTTTTAACTGTGGTTGAACAGCAAAATGTTTTCTTGCAACAACTTATCATCTAAGTATGTTGGACGAAAAGGATAAAGATAGCGATTACAGTGGAATAATTATGTGCCGTTGCATACTGCACAATATGTTAAATAAGCACAATAGCGCAATAAACTATAGTTGGGATTTGTTATCAACAGAGGATAAAGAACAACCCGATACCAGCAATGGTTCTGCTGATGATAACCAGTCAGCAGAACAGATACGATCTGCTATAGCAAAGTATTGCGTAAATCGCAATGAATAAGAAAAAAAATACAATTTAAAAACTTTTTTATTAATTTTTTTCTTTGTTTTAAACAAGTCAAGAGATCATTCTGGAATTTTGATTGGCTGCTTACTAATTCATCTATATGTTTACTTTCAATTGAAACATTCAAAATAGACGGTGGAACTAACTAGGAAATTTTCGGAACGGAAAAACCTTATGTACCTTCTAGGAAATAGACGGCAAACGGTGCTCAGTGTGAATAGGCTATTACCGTCTAAAAGCTGATGACATTAAAAACAAACTATGTTTTTGAGCGGAAGATATATTTACATTTTTGTTTGGAAAATGCATAATAAAAGCGATTTTCTTAACAGTGCTTCAAAACTATTCATGTTGTTGGATGGTGCCATTTATTTATTTATTTCCATAGCTCTGGTGCTCCTTCTGCTCTTCTAGACGTTCTTTTGCCATATCCGCAAGTACACCTACTGCGCACCTACCTTGGTGCGCATGGGCAGGGGCCCATTGTTGGCTGAAAATGTGCTGGAGCTACAAGACCAGTCCAGGTCGACACCGCATATTTTGTGCTCCAAAAACAATTGATCTGAATTTGTAAATTAAAGCCATCCTTCATCGAATCTGCCGTCTCTATATAGGAATATCGCATAAAAACGTGTAGTTTAGGAGCATTCAAAATAAACGGTGCAACTACCTATGAAATTTTTGGAACAGGAAAACTTTACGCACCGTCTATTAAATGGACGGTAAACGGTGCCTATTGTGAATAGCCGCATATTCCTGTGCAATATTTAGCAATAAAAAATGCCAATAAAAAATAGTTCGGGCCTATAAAAATTTCAAATCGTAGAAAAAATGCAAAATGGATAGAGCATAAATGGGTGGTAGTAAGTATGATAAATATCCATACGTGCGTACGAATGTATGTTTTTTTTTTTTTTAAATTTATTTTACATCCTTTAGATAACATTAATATCAATCAATACATGTGTGGCGCATCGTCGGAAGCAAGTGATGGTTGGTAAGACGCACTCAGCTATCTAAGAAGTTTCATGTAAAAATATTAATAAACAAGCAGAATACTACGACATTCTACATTGTTGACCCCGCAATATCAATACTAAATATAAAAAATAACAAAAAGATGGGAAGCGCACGGTCTAGCAAAGATGCAATTCTTTCGCCAGACTCTGTTTAAATACAAGGCCGTAACAAAAACATGCCGGAAGTCGAAACAGTTGGCGCCTGCAAGCTGCCGCCGTTTTCGAAGCATAATGCGCAGATTTTTTTTTTCCAAGATGAGGCAATATTTTCATACAACCGCATTACCTCAAACAACACGCGCTATTACCACTAACTGGCCGCACTTGAGAGCTAAGCACAGACATTTTCGACCGCTCCGTGCACACTCCTGATAAAGAAAATACAGACGCACTCTTACGCATCAACGCAATCAATATTCCAATAAATTTCAATACACAGCTTATTTTCTAGGCGCAGCAGAAAGACGACGAAATTCAGCAACTGCAAAATACCACGTCACTAAACCTTGAAGTTTAAAGACATTTGGTGCGATACATCTGCTGCGAAGATTAGGCTATACCATCCGAAGAGTATCAGACGACGTGCATTTGACTCAGTTTATGCTTTGCCACACCCAAGCGGACGTACAACAGCCAAATTAATTAGACAAAAATTCGTTTATCCCGGTAGGAGCCAGGACGCCACAGCTTGGTCATGACAATGTGTTCCTGGTCAGCGCTTGAAAATCAACCGTCATAAATCTGGATCCACGCGTCAATAACACTAGTCGACACGACTTTTCCGCTGTCTTTTTCTGATAGATTTGGATGTTTAAATTTTTTTAAACAATTATGGTTTTATGGATTTATAGCTGCGTTTATTAGCTTTTTTAACTGCAAGATTTAATACAACCAGTTGTAGGAAACTTAAGTTATGTGCAAAATAGCAGCACTACCTACGACAAGAAATACCAAATTTTTTAAAAATTCTTAAAAAAAATCTTATTTCATGAAAAAAAACCATAATTTTATAATAAAATTAAAATCTCAAAATTTATCAGAAAAAGTCATTTTTGGCGACAGCGGAAAAAAAGTTGAATTTTGGCAACAAATACATACAGCAATGTTCAAATCGGTCATTGAAGCGGAAGCGACATCGAGAAGTTGCAACATCTTCGCTCTTGCCTCTCTGATGAGGCTTTAAGTTCAGTTCGATCGTTGGAGCTTTCCAGTTCCAACTACCATCTGACTCCTGGATATACTCAACGTTTTAATAACCGACTTGTTTCTCAGGCACACCTCAGGAAGATTTTTGGGCTCAAAGGATAGATTCACCATCTGCTAAAAGGCGTCGAAAATTTTCAGATAAATTTACATATGCTTCAATAACATTCACTAATCAGGCAGTGCTCCAACCTCATATTCCCGTCCTACCTCCACTCATTTAAAAAACTGAAACCTTCTCTTCTAGTTATTCTTGTACAAGAATGCTTATGGCCTGCGCAGTAAGATTAGCAATCTTTTCCGGGATAGTGTCAAATTTGCATCCCACGTTGTTGTGTTTACCTGGTTAAAGCCGGACTTTATTGGTTCCGAAATTTTAGCAGGTTGGTACAAAACATTTAGAAATGATTGTTGCGTTTCCCAGTCCGATATTTAGTCGACATAAATTAAGACATAGTCAGTGGTGTAGCCGTAAATTAAATGCCTATTATTGTTTGCTATTTTGTACTGCCCCTTTCATTATCGCTCTCTCGGATCATCGTTCGCTTGCTTACATTAAGGCATGGGCAATTCGGCCCGCCTGCCCTTAATTAGTCTGAATCTATCACTCATATAGTCGGCATCTATCACTTACAGTCTGCACCTAGCACTCATGCTGTC
>JAWNKY010001950.1:0-112670 GCA_035041765.1 Drosophila algonquin
AGTAACCTATGGGACTAAGCCTGCATCGTTTTTAGCTATTCGAGCTATGCATCAGCTGGCCATGGATGAGTCATCATCGTATCCATTGGCATCGGAAACCATTCTGCAGAACTTCTACGTGGATGACATGATCTCTGGAGGAAATTCGGTAGAGGACGTACTGGATATTATGCGTCAAACCACGGATCTTCTTGCTCGAGGCAATTTTCAATTGCGGAAATGGTGCTCCAACTCTCTCGATGTGCTTCGTACAGTCCCAGAGGCCGAAAGGGAAAGCTTTCTGAAGCTGGATGATAGCAGTGATGTAACAAAGGCGCTTGGGCTCATTTGGGAGCCCCATAAGGACTGCTTTCTGTTCACATTTGCTCCACACATCGGTGTTGGCAAGCACACTAAGCATTCGGTATTGTCGACCATTGCACGTTGCTATGACCCTATGGGATTGATCGGACCTACTCTGACCAGAGCGAAAAACATCATGCAGAGCATGTGGAGAGACAAGCTGCATTGGGATGAGAGCCTTCCTCAGTCGTTGGACTCGGCTTGGACTGAGTTTTGCAAGGACTTCGCCCCTGTGGGTCACGCCACATTTCTTCGCTATGTACTTCAAGGCAAGGTTTGAAATGCATGCCTTTTGTGATGCCAGCCTCCAGGCCTATGGGGCTTGCATCTATGCTCGATCGTTTACAGATACAGCCGCTGAAGTTCACTTGCTTTGTTCGAAGGCAAGGGTTGCCCCACTAAAAACCCTCACGGTTCCCAAGCTTGAGCTATGCGCAGCGTTCCTATTAGCAAATTTACTTCGCGAAATCAGGAAAATGGATACCTTTGATTGCCCAATCCAATGTTGGTCGGATTCCACTGTGGTTCTGTCTTGGTTGCGAGAGGAGCCATCCAAGTTCAACGTGTTTGTATCCAAAAAAATCGCCGGAATTCAACAACTTACGAGGGGCATGGATTGGCGCTATTGCCAACTGCCAACTCTTTTGTTTAAGCACATCAACTCATTTGGAGTTATGCTGCGCACGGACGGACGAAGACACCGGACCTCTCGTCTGACGACCTTCGAAAGGGATCACATTTATTGTGTCACATCGTTCAACGGGCCCATCAGTATCCTGAGTACCGTACTCTGCAGAAAGGGAACTACGTGCAGTCGTCCAGCAGTATCGCATCGCTTTCGCCTTTTATAGATGACTTTGGTCTAATACGTATTGGTGGTCGCTCGCGGTACTCAACTCTCGGCTTCGATGCACGCCACCCGTCAGGGATCATCAACTAACGTTCGCTATCGTCACGAATTTTCATCGGAAGCATCACCATGCTGGTCCGCAGTCGTTGCTTGGAGCAATTTGCTTACAGTTCTGGCCCATCGACGGCCTGAAGACTGTGGCTCGTACCTTGAGGAAATGCGTTATCTGCTGCAGATCCCGACCTCGTCTTCCTGAACACATCATGGCTGACCTACCGAAGGATCGAATACAGGATTCGCCTGCATTCAGTTTCACTGGAATTGGGTATTGTGGTCCCTTCTACTACAAACCAGATAGCCGCAATCGAACGCCCATTAAATGCTATATTAGCGTATTCATCTGTTTTGCCACAAAGGATCTATCAACTGCAGCTTTCCTGAATGCCCTCAAGCGCTTCGTTGCTACTCGCGGCATCCCCCGATTCATCTGGTCGGACAATGAGTTTCCCGAGCCAGACGTTGCGGCTCTCAACTTCAATCGACTCGATCGTTGGCAACGAGTTACCTACGACCAGCAGATCTTTTGGATGCGTTGAAGTGAGGAGTACTTGACTCTGCTTCAACATCGTGCCAAATGGCGCACGCAACAACCTCCGATCCAGATCAATGACGTCGTCTGTATCAAGGACAAAAACTTGCCGCCACTGAAGTGGCCATTAGCACGAGTGATCGAGGTCATCACTGGAGCTGATGGGGCCGTGCGAGTTGCCTACAACCAGTTGTAGGAAACTTAAGTTTTGTGAAAAATAGAAGCACTACCTATGACTAAAAATACCAAATTTTTTAAAAATTCTTAATAAAAAACTACACCTTGAAAAAAACCATAATTCTTTAAAAAAATTTAAAACTCCAAATCTATCAGAAAAAGTTTTTTTGGCGACAGCGGAAAAATAAAGTTGAATTTTGTCGAGTAGTGTTATCTAAGATCATCTGTTCTCATGCTCTTGGTGCATTCGCACACACCAACACACTCATGTTCGCCGCTCGTACTGCTTATATGGCAGTGCATCGGTTAACTTGGGGTGCACTCTTGTTACAAATTCGTCGAGCGCAGCATCGCGTATCATTATCACCTACCGGCCATCAAATTGTCAAATCGGTTCTATAACGGTTCTTGAGTTCCCACCTATATACATTTTAACACTGGAAAACACGAAGTTTACGGCCACGGCCTTTAACATTGAAAATAAGACATTGAAAATAAACACAAACCCTAAAACCCGACAACGGAGTATACATTTGTAAATGTGAAGTCAGAGTTGCCGAAAAAGCTCTGCAGCTTCCAACAACAATCAAACACCGAGATCACACCAAATATTAAGCACACCAAATCGATACGACAGGTGCCAGCTTTTGATGGATCATTTGAAAAACTGAGTTCCTTCATCAAGCGGGTAAAATATATCCAAGAGCTATATCCAACCTGAGAAGCTCGACAGCAACGGATATTATTCGGAGCGATCGAAGTCAAACTATCAGCAGACGCACAAAGGACATCACAAATGGTGCAGCCAAATACATGGAACGAATTGAAGACTGCTCTAATCAACGAGTTTAAAAACCACACACCGTACAACGGAAGCCTACGTAAGTTCGTAGAAGAGTTTGAGAATAAATCGTTAATTATAAGCAATAAGTTAGTGCTGGACGTAGATCCATCTAACAGATTAATTTATACCAATACATTGAAGAATACAGTGAAAGATGTAATATCCCGGAAACTACCGGATAGATTGTTTATGACCCTATCGAGAAAAGATATTACAACAATATTAAACCTAAAAAAGGCAGCTCAAGAAGACGGGCTGTATGAAAGATAGGCAAAAATAACAGTAATCAAATCGTACGAATACTGGAAACTATTACCCAAATTCTACAAGTAATAATAGCCAGCAACCATCTCAGAATTCGCATGATCAAATAAATTCATCTTGAAATATTAATAGTAAATTAAAAGAAAATTCATTGCAACATGGGCAATCCCAAAATCCTATGAATTAACATAACCAGAATAACCAAGGTAGTGGCAGTAGGCAAAACCAACCTACTAAGATTGTTAGGGAAAGCCAAAGCGATCAGATAAAAATGGATGTAAATTTTCATTTCATCATCCTATATTGAAATTACTATAAATAATAAAATGCTCAGAGGTATCGTGGATTCGGGATCTTCCATTAACATCATGAAAGAAAATTTCACGAATACCAAGATAAATAAAGAAAAAGTAAAAGTCCACCCGATCAATTCACCCGTTAACCTAACAAAGGGTATAATAAACCCACCTAATAAAGTCTGTACGTCCGAGAAAAAGTTTTACATATTTAACGTTTCTAGCAACTACGTTATACTGCTACGCCGAGAATATCTGGTGGGTATTCAAGCAATAATTAGTTACAGAGATAATACTGTAAGGTTAGGAGGAAGAACATTCCCAATCATTTCAGGCGGAGAAGTTATAATAGCAGGCGAAACAACACCTGTATGCGACGATGTATCGTCAAAGAAGGATATGATCACTGTTCGGAGCAGAACGACGTAAATTAAGTTAAAGTAAATGGCATCGAGCACAATGTTTTGTTTGTTTTGCCTTCTATGTTATCTGCCTCCATAAGCGCTCTCCCCGCTAAAGCTCGCACTCTGAGTTTATCTGCTTGCGCTCTTTCTTGAGATCAGAGCTTTCGGCCGCTGCAGCGGGGCCGCGATGATGAAGAAGTTCAGTGCAGCTCCGATCACCAACAAACAAAAAAGAATTACTTGATGATTTTTAGCAAACCCAAACTAGTGCCTTATTAATTTAAATATTGGAATACAGGTGATATATTCGATATCTACCTCTAACAATCACCTCTGAATATGTTGACCCATCCTTAGAGATGGATCAATACTTCACTTAGCACTAGATAAAAAGGGGGAACGTTGTGAGCCGCGGCAAAGGCCGCGGCTCTACTTTGTACCCGGTACTCAGTCAGTATATATGTACATACATACATGTATGGGCTTACGATTTATGTAATTTATTATATGTTCGAAAATGGACTAGTTAAATTTTGGCCAAAATGGAAAATTTCCAAAAATTAGGACGAACCCTGTGCTAGTTTTCATAAATTAAATTTTATCTGTTTCCATTTTTGACTTTATTCGATCCTCGAACCTGCCAAGTTGTAATGGGAATTCTATATGAAATTTGAATGATACACTCAAAACTTATCTGTCACTCTTGATGAAGTTGTGCAAAAAAAATCACACCAAGAAGTTTCCTACGATTACCTAAGGTTGGAAAGTTTTTTAAAATCAATCTATTAGGGTAAGACGGCAATCTCAAATCTGCATCCCAGTTGAGGCCGCGCAGAGCAAAAAGTAAAAAGTTTTTCTAAACTAATTCTATACGGTCCTGGTATACGTTGTACTGAGGGCACCATTCACAAAAGCCGTATTCTAAAATCGGACGAACTAGAGCGGTGTAGAGAGTCTTTGTTATATAGGGGTCATCAAATTCCTTTGACCACCTCTTTATTAGCTTAAGCATGCCCATGACCTTTTTTAAGATGGTAGAAATGTGTTCTGAAAACTTTAACTTGGGATCTAATAGAACACCAAGATCATCCACCCGGGTAATTCTTTCAAGAGAACCACCACAAAGGGTGTAACCAGAAAGGCGCTGGAGCGATGAAAAGTCATTACTTTACATTTTGAAGCATTAAGTTTTAATACATTTGTACAACACCAAGACTGAAATCTATCGAGATCGGATTGCAACCTGGATTGAAAAGAAATGTCCTTATACTGGACACAGAGCTTAACATCATCCGCATACATGAGTACTCGAGAGTATGATAATACAGAAGGCAGGTCATTTATAAAGAGTGTAAACAGTAAGGGTCCTAGATGGCTGCCCTGTGTTACACCCGAAGTCACCATAATTGGTGAGGATAGGGAGTTTTTGAAAAGGACTCTTTGAGACCTAGAACAAAGGTAGCTAGAGATCCATCTCAGGAGATTGGGCGGAAACCCTAGAAGTTCAAGTTTGTGTGCTAGGAGACAATGGTTTACAGAATCGAACTCTTTACTAAAACCGGTGTAAACAACATCCGTCTGTTAATTACCCTGAAAGCCTTTAATTATGAAGGAGGTAACCTCCAATAAATTAGTAGTAGTTGATCTCCGCCGTAAAAATCCATATTGAGCTGGAGATATTTTGACCAAGCCATTACATAACGCGAGAGAGAAGAAGGAGAGCCAACTTCTTGAAAATTTTTATAAAGTCTTGATTTAAGATTTTTTAGACTGGATAGCTCCTTGGTAAACCAAGGGGTTAACCTTGATCTAATAGGACAGGAAAGCGGGTGACAAGAATCAAAAAGTGAGTCCAGTGCATCATAGAAAATGTTTGTGCCTATCCAAACATCAGTGCACAAATACAAAGCGGACCAATCAAAATCCCTAATGAGGTTATTAAGCTTCGTAAACTCGGCCTTTCGGAAGAAGCGGACACATTGAGGTAGTCTACCCGACCGATCCAATACAGTTGGTTCTATGTCGAGCGACACTTCGAAAGTAGGATGGTATGCATCTTTAGGAATAGTGAGCGGGGGGACTCGGGTTAACAACGCTATGGTCGCATCCGTTACAAAACACAGATCAAGAAATCGACCCAAGGAATTCTTAGCATGGTTTACTTGAGACAAAAACAGGTCAATCAAGCCATCAACAAGGTCATGTCGTGACATGGGCACTAGGCAATTAGACTCGTTTACCGAAGACCAAATAATTCCTGGCAAGTTGCAGTCACCAAGAGCTATCATTTGATCTTTGTCTGATAGTGAGGAAGAAAAAGCGGTTAAGGCGGCTGTTCGTAATTTGCGATATCTGAAAACCTTAAATGACGCCTAATTTATGTGTCTATTTAAAAATAAAATTGTTAGCCATAAAATATATTTTCGAGTTTTCCTGAGTTTTCAAATTAAAAATATCGGAGGAAAATACCGAAAAAAAAATTATGAAATTTGAAAGCTCAATATCTTCCAGACGTTCCAGTGTCTAGGTCGGCTTAATAGCTGAATTTGTCAGAACTGCAAAGTTAAAAGAAACTTAATTTATGTGAAAAATAAGAGCTCTACCTCTGTAGAAAAATACCAAATCTTTAATACATTTTAATAGGCTTCTTACACTTGGTGCGTTACCTATCGATATCAGAAAAGACGCAGACGGAAGCAGAATTGGCGTTTAGACTACAGCGTCTTTGCGTCTTTGGAAGAGGAAGACAAATTTTGTAAACCAAGTCAATATTGTTCGAAAATCAACGAAATATGATGGAAAAAGAGTTAATTCTTCTTACTGCGGTGGCGCAAAGTGAAGAGAATCTTTTAATGTACATGGAAGTGTCTGAGTTATCCTTAGAAAAGTTGCAATTCGTCTTGCAACTGCAACGTCCTCCTTGCGTTTGGACTATTGTAGGTAAAGAGCAGACAATGTTCTCTCTTTTCAATTAAATAATGTATTCTTCATTGCAATAGCCACTATGGTTCATTTTGGGAGAAAGATGTTGTGGAGAACTCCGATGCCTTTTTTTAGGAAAATTTCTGAATGGAATTCAACATTTTCTTCAACATTCTCGTTGGACGGTTGCCCAATCTCAAAAAGAAAAAACTCCTTTTCGACTGACAATCCCTCTGGAGAAGAGAATAGCCATAGCCCTTTATTGCCTAGGATCGCCTGCGGAATATCGTACGGGAGTCTATTTGGTGTGTCAAGGGTTTTTGTCTGCCGCATATTACTGCAGTTTTGTCGCGAGGTAGTTGCTCAACTCGCTGACAAGTATATGCCAGCAGACTTTCTTACCCTGAGAAGATCACGGAAGCAGTGAAAGGATTCAAAGACATTGGATATGCAGCAAAAAATTTGAAATCAATTATATTGTTGAAATGCTTGATTTAAAAATACAATTAGTTTAAACAATTTATTCTAAGCATTACATGTATTTTTGCGCCTTTTTACTCAGCTAAAAATTTTACGCGGCAAAATTTAAATTTGAATCTGCTGTTTTTTGCTGTTATTAGTGGTGATAGTTCCGCTGATTAGACAGAAAAATACGAAAATTGCTGTTATGCGCAACGTTTTGCCAACACTAGGGTCCTATGCTAAACCTATGTAAAAAAAACTGCGTTTCTGGGAAGGCACAAAGAATCAAGACGCAGCCTCAGTGTAAACGGCACATTAATCTCCAAATCGATCAGAAAAAGTCATTTTGGGCCACAGTGAAAATAAAAACCTGAATATTTTTGAGTAGTGTAATCATGATTTCGGGAAAAAATGCCTAGTTATAGTTTATTGGTTTTGACGAAACTGTGACAGTATCGTAAATTTTATATAGAAGCATTTTATTATATCATAGCAGCGCAAAAGACAGCGCTTATGTCTTGGGAGTATGATTTTGGCATGTTTCGTAGTTTCCCTGGGTTTCACAATCATCTACGAATGTAAACAAGCTGCTCATAATGCTCTTATACGGCTGGTTCGTATGCACGGTACATATTTGTACCTTAAGGTCTCCATTAATATCTCGTATATACAGATATACAGAAGTGGAAGTCATGCTGCAAGTCTGAGCTATTATTCATAGTGATTGCAATGATACTTGAGAGAGAGGATAAGATGGTTACCGGACGAGTTGATAGCCGTGGAAGTCAACGTTCAGTAACGTCGTAGGGTACTCCAGGAATAGCATCGCTGAATAGAAAATCTGGCGACTACTTTAAGTTAATCGCTAACTGGTTCGGCGAACCCGTTTTCTCTGTTATCCTTGTTCTCTTGTGTCTGTATCTATCCGCTATGATGAAGAAGTTCAGTGCAGCTCCGATCACCAACAAACAATAAAGCATTACTTGATGAATTTTAGTAAACCCAAACTAGTGCCTTATTAGTTTAAATATTGGAATACAGGGGATATATTCGATATCTACCTCTAACATTTTGGTGACCCCGACGTGATCTGGAGCCTGTACCACTATTTAATAATTAAATTGTCGATATCGTTCGGGCAATTTATTATTCGGTCAAGCTGTTTGTGCAAAATATCGGTGCCAAACACATAAAACAAACACAACAAATACATACATGCAAACGTACTGCAGTGATAGCCAGTGACATTGTGCAGTGCCGGCATTCGGGTGCAAAGTTCGTTTCATATATGTGTTTATATGCAGACAAAATCGGTCTCATAACTGAGTGAAAGAGCCCCACCAAGAAACGGTTTCATTGCGCGTGTATAAGTGCAAGCGCAGTGCAAAGCCCTCAGAAGTTGAGGCAAAGACAGAACGAAAAAGAAACCGTTTGTTTGTCGACGCTTGGTTTTTGCGGCTTGCCGGCGCATACAGGGTGTTTTATTGTTCACCTCGCAAAACTTCTTATAGTGCCCCCACTTTTTCCTGTGTATAAGCCCTGATCTTGTGGCGTGCATAATGGCTGAAAATCAAGATATTGTTCATGATCTGACGGCTGCGCCTAGTGATGTGGACTTTTACAGGGCAAAAACAAGGTCTATCCAGCGGCAGCTCGTCGAGATGAACAAATCCTTAAAGGAGGAGTCCATCCTTCAGTTGGACGAAGCTGACCTGCGTGCGCGATGAAAGCACCACGAAGTAATGTGCTCCGAGTTCAATGCTGCACAGAGCAAACTTGAAAGGCTCGATCTCACGGTGCTCGACGGTGACGCGCGGTCCGAGTTCGCGAACGTTTTCCTGCAGATCGATGCGAAACTAAATCGCGAGCTAGCAGCACAGCAGAAAGTGATAAGCGCGAACTCAACCAGCTTGCCTCATCAATTCGCTGGAGAAGGTTCGCTCAGCACATCAACTCGGAGGTCGAGGCTGCCGCATATAGAATTGGCTCGTTTTGGAGGAGACTACGCAGACTGGCCAAACTTCATCGCGATGTTTAAGACGGTGGTGGACAACGAGAAAGAGCTAAGTAGCTTGGAAAAGTTTCAGTATCTTCGTGCTAGCTTAGACGGCGAAGCACTAGAAACCATACGTTCAATCGAAATGTCTGATTTTAACTATGGGATTGCTCACTAATCGTTTCGACAATAAATACCATCATTTTCAGGCACACGTAAAGGCGATATTTGGGTTGCAAGGTGTTGAATGGGATCTGCGAGGAGTCTTCGGCAACTCAGCGACAAGATAAATGCTCACCTGCGAGCGATTCGGACTTTGGCATCAACTGAGGAAATTTTGGATGGATTTCTCATTCACATTGTGACGCATAGGCTGGACACCAGGACCCGGGAAAAATGGAAAGAAGACTTGCCGTCCCACAAGCTGTTGACATGGAAATCCCTTGCTTCGTTTCTGGAGAAGCGATGCAGGATGATGGAGAACCAGGAAAATGACTTGGTAATCGAAGCGCCAAGCCATCAGGTGGGAGAAAAACCGTACAAGCGTAGTCAGAATGTCCTCATTGCTTCTCATAATAATAATGAAACTATTTCTGGATGTAGATTTTGCGGCGGAAGTGACCACATCATAACCAATTGCGGCATGTTCCTAAATTCGTCCCCTAATTTGCGCTATAAGGAAGCAAAGAGAATGGATCTCTGCCTCAATTGTTTGTGCAAGGGTCACGGCTTGCAGCAGTGTAAATCTGGAAGTTGCAAGCAGTGTCGTATGAAACATCATGCGTTGCTCCACAAGGCTCAAAGCCCGGTTCCATCCGCAGTCATTGCTGCAGACGTGAACCTCCCGCCATCGCAATTATCAGCGTTAGTTTCATGCTCAGCCTCTCCACCGTACCCTCCACCTATTCCCAATATCTCGAATGACTACGTGTTGCTAGCTACAGCCATCGTTTTGGTTAAAAATCGTGTTGGAACGCTCGTCCCATGTCGGGCAATATTGGATTCCGCATCGCAGCTCAATTTTATTACGTCTCGTTTGGCTGGTCATTTGCAGCTAAAACATCGGCACTCGCCTATTTCGATATCTGGCATTGGAGAATCGTCTCTTAGTTCGAATAAGGCTGTGGAAGTCGTCATGCAGTCTCAGTATGGCAGCTACAGTTCCTCATTCACGGCGGTCGTAACTAGGGTCATCACTGACTATCAGCCGCACTACGATATTAATGCTGCAGAATGGGACGTACCGAAGAATATAAATTTAGCTGACCCTTGGTTTTTTAGATCTCAGCGAATCGATATACTGTTAGGTGCTGGTATATTTTTTGATTTGCTCAGTGCTGGGCAACTGCATTTGGCGGATACGCTGCCATCGCTCCAGAACACCAAACTTGGTTGGATTGTCTCTGGAGGGCTGGCTCACACCACTAAAAATCGAGTCACTCTGGCAACGGCAACAGGAACCCACGCACCAAAGAAAGACGAGGATTTTTTGTCGGATGCTGTAAAGCGTTTTTGGGAGCTTGAATATCGCTACTCATCAGAGGCAGCTGCATCGAGTGAGCGTTTGGAAAATGGTACATTTTCCGTTCGTCTCTTAGCTACTGCTGGGTTTGAGGCCCTTGGCGACTCATTCTGTCTCGCTCTTCGTCGTTTCAAAGGTCTGGAGAAAAGGCTGTCAAAAAACCTCCCGCTGAAGGCTCAATATAGCGCGTTCCTTCAAGAATATCTGGATTTAGGGCACATGTCATTGGCTTCCAGAACCATAAAGTTGCCACAGTTTTTCATGCCGCATCATTGCGTGCAAAAACTCGACAGCAGCAGTACGAAACTACGTGTTGTTTTTGATGGATCTGCAAAGACCACATCTGGGCGCTCCCTCAATGACTTATTGTGGCTGCCCAACGATTCAGCCAAAAATATTTAACATACTGCTTCGGTTTAGTTCTTCAGGATTGCACTTTGTGGAGACATCTGCAAGATGTATCGCTGTGTACGGATTTCACACCCGGATGAATATTTGCAATGCATTCTGTGGCGCGAAAGGCCTACTGATGAAATCCAGATTTACAAGCTAGAGACCGTTACGTATGGAACAAAGCCCGCTGCTTTTTTGGCAATTCGTGCCATGCACCAACTATCGTACGATGAGGAGGCATCATTTCCTATAGGAGCCCCAGTCGTGAGAAGGGGTTTCTACGTAGACGATCTCATATCCGGCGGAGACACCATTGAGGAAGTTAATGTGATCCGTCGTCAAGTAAAAGAGCTCCTGCAAAGAGGACAATTTCCTATACGCAAATGGTGCTCCAATGAGCCTGGAGTGCTTGAAGAGAAGCCTGCGGAGGACAGGGAAAAGCTGCTTAAGTTCCATGATGGAACAGACATAGCGAAGGCCTTGGAACTCGTATGGGATTCCAACTCGGATGACCTACTGTTCAATTTTTCGAAGATCATGCCAGAAGGCCCACCCACCAAGCGTACTGTCCTGTCTTCTATAGCCAGATTTTATGATCCGCTCGGTTTGATAGCATCTATTCTTGCCAAGGCCAAAATATTCTTGGGCGAGGAGTAGAGTTTGTGGAAGGTGGACTTAGGATGGGATGATGCTCTGCCTGAGCCTCTGTCGGCACTGTGGACGGACTTGATGTCGCAATTACGCATCGTGCAAAATTTTCAGTTTCCTCGTTATGTCATGCTGCAAAACTCATCCATCCAATTGCACGCGTTCTGTGATGCTAGCATGGCCGCATATGGAGCTTGCGTTTACATAAGATCGAATATCCATGAGAATGTAGCATCTCGCTTGCTTTGCTCAAAGTCTAAGGTAGCGCCTTTAAAAACACTAACCATACCCAAGCTGGAATGGTCCGCGGCGTTGCTCTTGGCTGAGCTCGTCGCAAGCATTAAGCAAAATCTCGCATTTTCCTGTGATATCCATTGTTGGTCAGATTCAACTATTGTGTTGTCTTGGATACGTGAGGCCCCATCAAACTTTAACGTTTTTGTCTCCAACAGAATTGCGCAGATCCAGGAATTGACCAAGGAAATGAAGTGGCATCACGTTCCAACGGATCTTAACCCAGCAGATGTCGTGTCGAGGGGATGCTCTTTAGAGGAGCTCTTGGATTTGGAATTGTGGCTAAATGGACCATCATACCTTTTATCGGACTCCTCAGAATGGCCTACCCAAGCTCCACAAATTGTAGACCTACCGGAGCGCCGACAGAATGCATTGGTTGGATCATGTGTAAGGGACCTCTCATGTGACAGCAAGTACACAAACTCGTTTGGCAAGCTACAACGTGTCTTTGGATATATTTATCGTTTTATCTCCCTTCGAAGCAAGGAGTACGTTCGGTCTGGTGCCATGCTCACTGTGCAGGACCTTACCGGCGGCACTCGTCTTTTGATAAAGAGTATCCAGCAAGTTAATTTCTCGGAGGAGCTCGCTGCACTCAAAGCCAACAGGGCACTTCCTGCCAAGAGCAAGTTGCTCTCATTGCGCCCGATGCTCGGTGGTGACGGACTGCTCCGTGTAGGCGGAAGGCTACAAAATTCAAATATGGTTTACGATGCAAAGCATCCAATATTGCTGCCAAAGGGTCATCCGGTTACGAAGGCAATTATAACTTTCTATCATGAAAGGTTTTTGCATGCTGGTCCACAGGCTTTACTTGCATCGCTTCGTCAAAAATATTGGCCCGTTGGAGGGCGAAAACTAGTTGCAAGCGTCACTAGCAAGTGCGTACGGTGCTTTCGGGCAAAGCCAAGCTTGGCTGAGCACGTGATGGGAGATCAAGCCAACGGATTGGAGGCCACGCACTTCCGGAGGTTGTCAAGGATCTAACTACAGCCTCATTCGTCGCAGCGTTAAGACGCTTCATCAGCCTAAGGGGCAAGCCGCGGACCTTGTGGACGGATAACGCAACCAATTTCGTGGGTGCAAGAAATGAGCTACTGGAGCTCAAGGAGCTTTTCAACAGCGAGCCAACCGTCTCCGTCATCGCTTCATCTTGCCTAAACGATGGAATCGACTGGAAATTCATCCCTCCTCGTTCTCCTCACTTTGGTGGGCTATGGGAGGCGGCTGTCAAGTCGGCAAAACACCACTTCTATCGAGTCGTTGGCGCAACAGTGCTGACTCTTGAAGAGCTTCGCACTCTCGTATATGAGATTTCTGCCATTCTTAACTCTCGACCACTTTATCCAATTTCAGAAGACCCTGACAGTCTAGATGTGCTTACTCCAGCTCACTTTCTAAAAGGCTCGAGCTTCACTACGTTTCCAGAACCGGACATCACACGTCTCAACGCTAGCCGTCTAAATCGTTGGCAGCAGGTGTGTCAAATGCAACAAAACTTCTGGCGAAAGTGGAGCATGGAGTATCTGTCCTTGTTGCAAGAGAGGACCAAGTGGAGAGACTCTACGTCAAACATAAGGATTGGAAGTGTTGTCTTTTTAAAGGATGAAAACTTACCACCCCTCAAATGGCTGCTTGGCCGTGTCGAGGAGGCCATACCAGACAATCATCAGAGTCGCAATGGTTCGAACAGCGACGGGTCTAATGAAGAAAGCCGTTGCGAAGCCGTCCTGCCCGTCGATATTGGATCAATTGAAAGCCATGTTCTTTCAACGGCGTAAATTAAGTTAAAGTAAATGCCATCGAGCAGAATGTTTTGTTTGTTTTGCCTTCTATGTTATCTGCCTCCATAAGCGCTCTCCCCGCTAAAGCTTGCGCTCTGATTTTATCTGCTTGCGCTCTTTCTTGAGATCAGAGCTTTCGGTCGCTGCAGCGGGGCCGCTATGATGAAGAAGTTCAGTGCAGCTCCGATCACCAACAAACAATAAAGCATTACTTGATGAATTTTAGTAAACCCAAACTAGTGCCTTATTAATTTAAATATTGGAATACAGGGGATATATTCGATATCTACCTCTAACATTGCCTATATAAAATGCATTTATTAATTGTTAAGTACGTGGACAACCTCTCAAAAATTCAGGAAATTTGTTTTCTGGATAGACACCGATTTATCATGAATTTAGGGAAAAAAATTTCGTGGCAGTCGCTTCTGGTTTTTTTTTTAAATATTTAAGATTTAACTTTTTTCAAGCCAAAAATTCCTTGCGCGGGTCAATTGCTGTGTTGTTGTTTCCCTAAATTCATGATAAATCGGGGTCTATCCAGGAAAAAAATTTCGTGAATTTTGGAGAGGCTGTCCACGTACTTAACATTTAACAATTACGTTCAATAACGAACGTGTCATGATCAAAACATATAATTTAAAAACATTTGTAATAAATTTTTCATTACACAATTCGACACGACATTTCCGCTGTGGCCCAAAATGACTTTTTATGATAGATTCGGATATTTAACAATTTGTAAAGAATTATGGTTTTTGTTTTACGAATTTTTTAAAATCGGTTTTTGTTTAATTTTTTGTTCCAGAGTTATTATTATGAATTATGAAATTTAAATTTGCAAGCCTTATATCTTCCAGACAGTAAGCTGAAACTATGAAGTATCTGGGTCGGATTTTTTAGCTGCATTTGTCAGCTTTTCAGAACTGCAAAGTTCAATACAACCAGCTATAAGAAAAAAAAGTAGCCCTACCTCTGAAGAAAAAAAAAAACAATTTTAAAAAATTCTTTTAAAAAAAACTAAACCTAGAAAAAAAACAACATAGCTCTTTCAAAAATTGTAAATCCCCATATTTATCAGAAAAAGTCATTTTAGGCGACAGCGGAAATGTCGTGTTGACTAGTTTAATATCTGGTGTCCCTTCAGGATTTTAAGAATTTCCCGAATAACCCGCAGAAGATTGGTCTTGAACGATCAATGAAATTCGATTTGAAATATGTCTAAGCGCAAATAATTTGTATATCCAGTCTTTTTTTTTTTGGCTGCATTTGAGAACCATTGGCTCAATATATCATAGAAACGTGCGGTTTAGGAACATTCCAGATGGATGGTGGAATAACTGAGACATTTTCGGAACGGCTATACCTTTCGGACCATCCCCGCCCTGGATGTGGAAGTCGGCTATAAAAGATATCACTGTTTATATATAAAATAGTTATGTATGCCGGGTTCTTACCCGCTTGTAATAAATATAATACAATTTTAACCAAATCGCAGATTACTGTAGTGCACATAGAATACCTTTTATATGGTAAAAAGACTAATTCACAATATTTATGCTTTGGTTTAAGAATAATGTTGCAATTTCTGATTTTATCCAATGCAACTTGTTGGAGTTACACAGTTCATAAAACAATTTTTTTATTGCTTATGTTAATGTATGATGTGTGTGTGAAGCGGCGTTTCACATCTTTAAAATATTACTACTGTTCCCTGCAGGAGTACGGTTCCCTGAGTGCACTTGGTATAAAATATTTATCGACTTTTCGATAGCTGCCCGTATAAGAATGTTCAGTTCGGTGATTTAATAATACCTTTGACAAGTCGCAAGAAATATTCTTCAATTATCATTTGTTGTTCATCTCTAAAAACCGGACAATAATAAGTAAATGGTTTTGGGCAAAATGATAAGAATTTCCTTTGAGGAAATTTCCATGATCCGAGACCTCGATAGGTAAGACAGAAACTTGAAGTTCCCTGAGTTTTACTGATTGTTTATATTTCAGTCGATATTTTGGATGTCTTGACTTAGCTGATCCTAAAAATTTGGAAATAAAAGCCATAGTTCAAAAAACTGTAACAACTATTCAAGATGATATTGCCTTTTATGTCACTAAAAATATAAATGTTTCCCATGACTTATCATTTAAAGTGTTTGACAATAACAGTTTGACAATAACAACAGGAAACACTCGCAACGTAGATAACAAATTTCATGATATAGAAACTAACAGAAAATGTTTCGAAGAAGAAACATTTGCCAAAGACCAATTTACAAACGCCCTCTGCAAACTCGGTCACTTGCATCTTCTTCTTGGTGAATATTCTGAGGGTAAGTAACACTTTGATCCTAATTCGTTGTAGAACATATATGTACATATGTATCTATGTATTCTTGATCAGCGTCAATAGCCCAGACAATATAGCCCTGTTTGTCTGTCCGTCTTCATTAGCGCCTATATAGAGTGTTGAATCTGGATCAGATAGGATTATTAAAATAGCCACAATGAAGAAAACCATTTCGAAAGTCATCGTTCCCTCTCGCTCTCTCTCACACGCGACCCTGTCGACTTTGTCTATTCGTCCAAATGAGTGCCTAGATCTCAGAGACTATAAGAGCTAGAGCAACGAAATTTTTTGTATAGGCTCTTGTGATACCACACTGAATAAATTTTGCTTAAAATTTTTCCCTCGCCCCACCAAGGACGAAATTTTGTGGCATCCACAATTTACATAATGCGGGAAACACGCCAAAAATAATGTTGATGTGAGAATAGAAAAAAAGCGACAGATGTAAATAAACGACAGAAAACGGCAGAAAGTGCTGGATTTTAAAAGATCAAGATATCTTAAATGCAATTAATTATTAATTTATTTATTTATTCGCCAACCGATAAACCTTAACTGGCTAAACAAACTTATTTCTATCTTAAACAATACAAAAAAATATAAAAAATAACATCATCAAAGAAGAACAAATTAGAAAGCAACATCTGCTGTCTCCTTTCTTCTGGCAAAAGTCGAAGCGCAAACTAACTGTCAGCGCAGTATGCTGGCGAAGATCCCTACAATTAGCTCATTATAATCATAGTTGGTGCGTTGAATATGAATTGCGATGGTTGCACGAGTCTTTAGGGTCCTGACAGGCGTTCTGAAACCAATTATACTAAGCAGGTCATGGCAATAGATGTTGCCCACTTAAAGGTCTGTCCTCGAGACAAGAGATACATATACACGAGGCGACATCTGCACTCATAAGAGGGCAGATAAGGTAAGCCTAATTGAATCTGCACCACCGAGCGAACATATCAGCATGCAAATTTAAAATTAAATTTCTTATGACGAAAAATTAATTTTTATACCCGGTACTCGAAGAGTATAGGGGTATATTAGACTTGTGGTGATAGTGGATGTGTGTAACGCCCAGAAGGAAGCGTTTCCGACCCCATAAAGTATATATAATCAAGATCAGCATCAATAGCTAGTCGTCCGTCTGTCCGTCTTCATTAGCGCCTATATTTCAGAGACTATTAAAGCTAGAGCAACCAAATTTTGTATCCAGTCTCCTGTGTTATCAGACTACTCCAAGTGTATTTCAATTTTGCCACACCCCCTTCCGCCCCCGCAAACGACGAAAATCTGTGGAATCTACAATTTTTAAAATAAAAGAAAACCAAAAACGCAGAATCATGGGAAATGACCCAAAGATTACCAAATCTTGATCAGGTGGAACGGCTATTATAGCCAGAAGAAACAAATTAAATTTCAGTCGCGACGCATCGCCTGCCAAGCGCTTACTCATTCCCTCTCTCGCAAACACTTCCACGTCTCGAATATGTAGTTATACATGTACATGTAGAAATGTAGAAGCAGATGTAAAAATCATATTTAAAAAAAATGGAAACATACATATGTACATATATAAAAATTCCAAAAATGGTTTGACTTCATTTTTTGAAATATTCTTTTTTGTCTAAAATTTAATTCGTCCCTTTTGCGAAAATATAAATTGCATAAATCGTAAGCTCATATACACTGCCACTCAACTGAATAGGTTCATAATCACCGAGGTAGGAATTAGTCTGAAATTCCTAAACCAATATTCCGATTGACATGAATTTTTTTTCTATAACTCTCAAGTCGTATATCAATTAGATGCCAAAATTTTAATTTTCATTAATGTAATATTTGTTCTTTATTTATTTTTTTTCTGAAATAGTAACAAAAATAATGGTTTTTTTTCAGTCATCTGAATAGGTTCAACGTACAATATATTCAAATTAATGAAAATTAATTTTTACTTGCAGTATAGTACATTTTTAAAGAATTTTAATCTAAGTTCAATAATGTGTGAACCCTCCTTTGTTGGAAATAACTTCAAATACACGGGTGGGTAGGGTGCTATACAAATTTTGTAATATTTGCATTGAAATTGTTGTCCAGGCCGCTTTAATCGCCGCAACTAAAGTTTCCTTGCTGTCAAATTGTCTGCCTCCTTCAAATACTTTGTGAGATAACAACCCCCACACATTTTCCATTATATTAAGGTCAGGCGAATATGGAGGCCATTCTAGCAAGTCCACCTTTTGAGCCTTAATCCATTTTTTTACCACCTTAGCACTGTGAATAGGAGCGTTATCTTGCTGGTAAGTCCACTGCAGAGAGTGAAATATATTTGTATAGTGAGGAAACGCCTTCTGGATTATGAATTTATAGGTTTCCGCGTTCATTTTGGAAGTTACAAATTCAAGGTCGCAAGTACCATAAACTGATACCGATCCCCACACCATTACACCTCCTTCACACGAGTGACGACGACTCAGGAAATGCTCTTCTTTTCGAAGATCATGGTAGTAATAGTTGTAGCCATCTGGGCCGTCTACATTAAATTTCTTTTCGTCGGAAAAGACTACTTTGTGCCATTCCTTCGTCTAGCCCATGTGCTTGCGCGCAAATTGCAGTCATGAAGCTTTACGTGCATCATTTAAAGGTGGTTTTTTTTAAGTTTCAATCGCTTAATATGATCAGCCGAAAAAATCACACGTCTTACAGTAGACACACTTGCTTTAACACCACAAATTTCCTTAATTTTGGGTGCTGAGAGATGGGAATTGGACGCAGTTCGAACAATATGTCTCCTGTCTGCCACTGTGGTCGCGTATTTGACTCCGCCTTTCATATTTTGGCCATATTCGGATTTGTTCCTTAAAAAGTTACTCACAACATTTTGACTTCTTCCAATTTTTTGTGAGATTTTGCGATGACTAAGACCACTTTCATTATAGGTTTCGATTTGTCCTCTTTCGTACTCGGACAATTGCTCTCCGCGACCCATATTTCATTAAACATAAAGAAAAAATATTAAACTTTGAAATTCCAAAAAAAGTGTGTCAATATACCGCCGAATTTCATCACAAACTGAAAATCATTCAACTAAACCTATTCAGTTGAACCAAAAAATTGCATAGAATTTAAGGAAAGAGATAAGAAAAGAGAATATGCAAAGTAACGGTACTTAGTAAACTGTACATTACAAGCGCACAAGGATTCACAAGAATATAACATTGCAATGAATTAAAAAAAAACACGTATACATTCAATACGTAGTAAAAAAATCATGAAAATGCACGCGATATTATGTGAACCTATTCAGTTGATCGGCAGTGTACGTATGTACATATATATGTATAAAGTAGAGACACGGCTAGAGAAGCGTCTCAAGTGTAATATTCGTGTGGACTTATGCTTGAAAAATTTATCATATTTGACGCATCTAACACAAATTACATCGCATCACAACATTTAAAAAATATTTCAAGCAACTCAAAATAACAGCTCAATTGCACTTTTTACCACATGTATGTATGTATGTATATAACTATGATTTTTGATTGATTACACTACTCGACAAATTTCAACTTTTTTTTTCCGCTGTCTCCAAAAAGACTTTCTAATAGATTGGGAGATTTAAAATTTTTTTAAGAATTATGGTTTTTTTTTCATGGAGTAGTTTTTTTTTAAAAATTTTTTAAAAAATCTCGTATTTTTTGTCATAGGAAGTGCTTCTATTTTTCACATAACTCTCGTTTCATACAACTGGTTGTACTGAACTTTGCAGTTAAAAAATGCTGATAAATGCAGCTATAAATCCGACTCAGACACTTTGTAGCAGAAACTTAACGTCTGGCAGATATTAAGCTTCCAAATTGAAATTTCATCATTTTTTTCGGTATTTTTTACCCGAAATTTTGACTTTGAAACTTCAGGAAAAATCGAAAAAAAAATAAATGAATGCCTGGATTTTTGGTTTTAGATAGACACATTAATTACGCGTCGTTTAAGGTATCGCTTATAAAAATATAAAATCAAACGGCTAAGTTATAACCGTTTGACCAAAACGACCCAAATCTCATTTTATCTGAAAAAAGAAAAATACCGAAAAATGTGAATTTATTTAAGTGTTATGATACTTAAATATTTTTTATTGTTATTGCTTGTTACTATTTTTAAAATGGTTTGTCTGTCTTCTTTTTGTGTTTAAGTCAGATTCTTTTATGAGAGTCCACACATAGTCGCCCAACATATTCTCATTCCAAACACCTTGATACCGTCGTTCCATAGCTTTTAATTGTTGGTGAAATCTCTCTCCGTGTTCATCACTAACATCCCCAAGGTTTGGCGGAAAAAAGTCTAAGTGGGAGTGCAGGAAATGGATTTTGAGTGACATGTTGGCTCCAATTTTCATTCGTAGATAAAATATTTTCAAATCCATCATCTTTTAGTAGTTTTCGAATTTGGGGGCCATCAAATACGCCTTCTTTAACTTTTGCCAGCGACAGACGTGGAAAAACAGTTTTGAGGTAATTCATCGATTCACCTTCGTAATCCAGTGCTTTAACAAAATTTTTTATCAGTCCTAGCTTAATGTGCAATGGTGGTAATATAATGTCTTGGACTTTCACAAGAGCTGCATTTTGTACGTTGTGATGTCCCAAAGTATTTTCGTTCCGTTTTTCCCAGTTCTTTCTTCTGTAATGCTCTTTTCTATCTCGGCTATCCCATTGGCACAGGAAGCAACAGTATTTTGTATAACCGCCTTGCAATCCAGTTAACATGGCTACAACTTTTAAGTCACACGCGACCTTCCACTGGTGTTCTTTATATTTAATATTTTCAAACAATTTAGTCATTGTTTGATAGGACTCTTTCATATTAACAGCATGGGCGATGGGAATAGACGTCTTTTGATTTCCATTGTGTAGCAAAACAGCCTTTAAACTTTCTTTACTGCTGTCAACAAATAACCTCCAATCGTTTGGGTCGTAATCTTCACCCAGTTCCCTGAAGAGGCCGAAAATGTCGTGACAAACGCACATGTCATCCTTCGTCATATAAAACTGTGCGTGAACCAAGTGACGCGTCCGGAAATGAGTTATTTTGACATCTTCCTTCAATAAACGGGCATCCTTTAAAATAGATCCAAGAATCTGAGCTTTACTTTTAGGAAGTTCCAGGATCCTCACCAAATCGTTCAATTGTTCCTGTGATCCTGGCTTGCAAAATTTATATTCTCCTGATTGGTCATTACTTGAATTCGTTGTTCCATACGACGAAGAAGACATCTCCTCTTTTTTGCGTTTTAATGGCGACATTTCCTTCAAAGGAGGAGCAGGAAGCGTAAAAGCCTTGACGAGACTCTTGCGGGTATTTATATCTCTCACCTACCCCAAACCCTTTTTTCGAATAAACAAAAGAAACATTCAGTGCTGTGATTTTTTGGTTTTCTCCATAGCATTGGAGTTCCAAATTGAAATTGTTTTCTAAAAAAAAATGTAAAATATCTGCGGGACCAGCACCTGTGAAGGAAAAAGGTCAACATTTGACCCTAACAGGTATTTATGTGTATTTATCCTCACCAAGGCTTAGGTATAAGGAATAAGGAATAAAACTGTCCACAACACTTACACCCCAAATAAATATGACCAGGTAGGATATATATCCGATATATATCAATACCTAAGACTCAGTAAAACCAAAATCCAATCCCATTTTGGAAGTTGGACCAAAAACGTACCGGACGGTATTTTTCAGGTAAAAGTCATTAAGTCGGGTCGTTTTGGTCAAACGGTTATAACTTAGCCGTTTGATTTTATATTTTTATAAGCGATACCTTAAACGACGCGTAATTAATGAGTCTATCTAAAACAAAAAACAATCAAGGCATTCATTTATTTTTTTTCGATTTTTCCTGAATTTTCAAAGTCAAAATTTTGGGTAAAAAATACCGAAAAAATGATGAAATTTCAATTTGGAAGCTTAATATCTGCCAGACGTTAAGTTTCTGCTACAAAGTGTCTGAGTCGGATTTATAGCTGCATTTATCAGCTTTTTTTAACTACAAAGTTCAGTACAACCAGTTGTATGAAATGTGAGTTATGTGAAAAATAGAAGCACTACCTATGACAAAAAATAACAGATTTTTAAAAAATTCTTTAAAAAACGACTACTCCATGGAAAAAAAAACATTCTTCAAAATTTTTAAACATCCAAACCTATCAGAAAATGTCATTTTTGGAGACAGCGGAAAAGTCGTGTCGACTAGTGTTATCAACAATACACAATACAATACATACATACATAATACAATTCATACAATACATAAATATGTATGAATATACATACCGGGATGGAATTCTAATGCACCTGCATCTTCCCCAGTGCATTAACGTGCAGATCAAAATAATGAAAAGAAATTATTGGTTTTTTAAATATTTTTTTTACTTTTAGAGAATAGAGAAAGATATGGTAACTTAGTTCCGAAAGTTCAGATATGTAATGATTAGGTATATTTTGTATATTTGAAATCATCAATTGTATCTATATCTAAATACATTTCTAATTGCATAATTAACACTGGTAAATCCATTATTCAAACAATTTTTTTAAAAGCTCTATAATAGCTATTGGTTTTTATCTGAAGAAGTATATATTTTGATTTAGAATTAGTGTTATACATACAGTCATGTATAAATAATAAGGACAGTTGGCTTTATTTCAGAAAAAGGTCTATAAAATGGATATTTCCTATCACTTTGAAGTGAACTTAATTTTTATAGGTTGTTTAACATTTGACCTTCTTAATGTAAAAGAAAAAAAACCCAAGAGTAGTGGTAGTAGTAATGCGTCATATACTTTAAGCTGTGAAAAATAATAGGGACACACACAGAAAACATATTATATTTCGTAAAAAAACCGGGTTTCTAAGAGTTATTTGGTTTTAAACTATTGCGAGTAATTAGTGCTAGTTATTTTAGATGTAAAAACATCCATAAAATAAAGTTCAGTTGCTTAGGATGGTAAAGGACATGCACTGCAGCGCTCTGGTACGCATGGACATGAAAAACGTCCAGAACAAGGAATTTCTGTTCCGGAAACTGGCCGAAACATTAAAGTGTTCCAAGGTAATGATGGATAATGTAATAAAACATACGACTTTAGAGGAAACATCCCGACAAAAATCAAAAATATTCAAAAAGTTTAAGAAAAATATGCTGAGAATCAAGAGACAAGTCCTGATTAAATATTCTAGTAATTAAAATAAAAATGTTTTATGCAGTAAACCCTTCTAAAGTACGAGTAATACTAATATCTAACAATCTAAAGTCCAAAAGATCCATGAAAAAATTGTTTCCTGGCGAACAGGGATGTACCCAAGATGATGAAAGTCGCTGTTTCAATTGAAAGTGTGGGATGGTATGGGTCTTCGGGGAATGATCGATGTGACCCTCGACTTCGGTAATAAAGAGATCTAGGATCCTACACATATTGTAACGTATACCATATACCTGACCCAACGATGTATCGGACAGAGAATCAACGAAATCATGCTGCATGGATGGGAACATTAAGTTTGAGTCATTGGATGGAGACCAAGTGACATTAGGGAGATTAAAGTCACCAAGGACAATAAGACGATAGTTGGTTGTTGTAGTTGTAGTTAGTTGTACAACCCCCTTTTTCTCCAAAAGTATTGTATGTGCCCTTAGATACTTCTCCTCGTAGAATGCATTGTCTTCCTCTGGATCAACCTACCCATTCACATGGTCGAGAAGGGCTATGGAATATCCAAGTTGTATGAACTCTTTCCAAACAGATTGGAGCAGCTCTATCCGTGAGGTGACATCTGCCATTGTAGTTGGTTCCTCCCGTTCAGCTCAAGCCAATGCGCGTGTGATACCGGCCTTGAGTCTGCCCTTGATTGTTCCATTGTAAACAATAACCAATGAGCACCAAAGCACAAAAAAACTTTACGAGAATCCGGCTCTAAGGACCAAAGAATGTTCTGGAATAATGCACTCGATTCGATTTTGTAAGTAGACTGTATATTTTTGTTCACGTTCGGTTTAATGTCTTTTTGGTACTGAAAACTGCCGGCGCAGCGGCAACGAACGAACATGTATAACGAGTTCTCTCCTCTTCTCTTCCCTTTTTCGCACTCATTTCTTCGCTTCACGATGGACTTAACTTTAACTTATTAATATCGTCTGGTACCTCAACACCGTTAATAGAGCAAAAGTATAGGGATATATTAGTTTTCTGTCGCTGTGTGTAGCACCGAGAAGGAAGTGTTTCCGACTTCATAATAGTAATGTGTGTCTGTTCGTTCAAAAAAATCAAAAAATTAGTTTGAAATATAAAAAATTCATATTTAAAATTTCAAGAAAATTTAGAGTCATAACACTACTCGACAAAATTCAACTTTTTTCCGCTGTCGCCCAAAATGACTTTTTCTGATAGATTTGGAGATTTACATTTTTTTAAAGAATTATGATTTTTTTTTCCAGGTTTAGTTTTTTTTTAAAATAATTTTTAAAAAATGACGTATTTTTTGTCATAGGTAGTGCTTCTATTTTTCACATAACTTAAGTTATAACCGTTTTACCAAATGCCATTTTACCGTTCAAAACTGTTACAAACACAGATTTTTGGTATTTTTGTAGGAAAAAAAAACGGTTATTCGTCGGCTAACGGAATTTATCGGTGAAATTCGGCATACGAAAGTTTGGTCAAACGGTTATAACTTAGCCGTTTATTTTTATATTTTTATAAGCGATACCTTAAACGACGCCTAATTAGTGTGTCTATCTAAAACCAAAAATCAAGGCACTCAAATATTTTTCGACTTTTCATGAGCTTTCAAAGTTAAAATGTCGGGTGAAAAATACCGAAAAAAATTAGGAAATTTCAATTTGGAAGCTTCCAGACCTTAAGTTGCAGCTACAAAGTGTCTGAGTCCGATTTATAGCTGCATTTATCAGCTTTTTTTAACTGCAAAATTGAATACAATACAAGGAAACTTAAGTTATGTGAAACATAGAAGCACTACCTATGACAAAAAACACAACATTTTTTAAAAATTCTTAAAAAACAACTACTTTATGAAAAAGAAAACATTCTTTAAAAATTTTTAAACATCCAAATCTATCAGAAAAGACATTTTTGGCGACAGCTGAAAAGTCGTGTCGACTAGTGTAATCACCAAGGACAATAAGACGATCAGAATCAATAAGCTGGGACGAAACGGACTGAAGATAGGCATCGTGAAGAATATAAGTTGAAAATTCAAAAGACGGTGGGATGTAAGAGCATGATCTGAATAAATTAAAGGAACACAGACAAATTTTAACTACGATTATTTCAATAGTGTTGAGCTCATCGATGGCAAAGATTTGGGAAGCTAAGTCGAGATGTACATCAATTATGACATGTCTACAAAAATCTCGGAATCGGAAATTGAGTAGTTGAGCCAGGTTTCAGATAGGTTTGATTTATTTGCCCTGTAATGCGAGTAGGCCGATTTCGATGGGAGAATTGTAAACAGTCAGACCCGAATTGTCCGAATTGACGGATTATATGGCGGTCAGGTCACTGTGCCAACCAACGAAAACCTTTGCTCTTGACGACGATCGATTCTGTGTCGTGTCGACGTGTCTTCTGCTGTGACGATGTGCATCCCGTAAAGCTCTTTGTGGATGACGAACTTAGAGAGGGAGCGATGCAGGGAATGAGAGGGTAGGGAAACAGCAAGCAACAACGCCTTAAGAGAAATGTGCTCTTTATATGGCAGCATAAAGAGTTAAGGGTCAGCGCTAAGCCGAACATACTTCCCCCGTTGAAGAGCACGGGTCTTCGACATCCTTTTTTGGCAGCATGCACAATTTTGCGATGGCTCTTGTGTTGATCTAAGTAGCTGTTTTGAGTTCAGCTGCCCCGGGGACGCCATTCTTTCCGACATCAGCGTTGTCTTAGCGTTGGCAGTTTCTCGTTATTTTCGAGCACGACATGGAACTAGGCTGCCCAGCTCTCCATTTGACAGGGAACATGTCCGGTGCTTTCGTTAAGCCGAGTTTGCAAAGCCTAATTATAATTAGTTCTTTTCGTTATTTTTTCCCGAAATTTTGACTTTGAAAACTCAGGAAAAGTCGAAAAAAAATATTTTATTAACCTTTTTAGTTTTAGATAGACACATATAGGACGACATCAGTCTTAGATGTATTCCTTGGAACTCTAGGCTTGCCGCCGTGTTGTCACCATTGCTAAAGTTATTTAGCTGAAAGATATTTAAGTGCTTTTTTGCAAGAATTCAGTTACGGATTTTACCTTTTCGAGCTACAATATGCATGTACTCCTTCGTCGCTAATCCACAGACCTTGTCTCCTACAACCCAAAGCTTTTGGATAAGGACTACGTCGGCTCCGCTCGCGGAGCCTACTACGCTTAGTTATTAGGGCAGCGAAATCTGCCTTACAGTTGTGAAAAATGATCGTCAGAGTTCTTCACCACTGTACTGTCGGCATCTGAGTCGTCGTCGATGGTATCGTCGCGACACATCGCCTCAAATTCGCGCATCAGCGTCGTGTCTGAGGAGTAGCCTTCCTGGGCTGGCTTCAGTTCGTCGGCAGGGGCTTCGATCTCCGAGGCTCGACTGGGTTATCGACAGGACGAGCCTCGGCCGCTGCGTCCGACTTATACAACTAAATGGTGACCGAGCTGAAGCCGAAATTCAGGTCACCTTTGATTGCCTCTATCGGGGCCAGTGACAGTGACTCTTTGTTGAAGACTAGCATGGCCTGGTTTGTTGGACCGTGTGTCGTGCCAACTTTTACCACCTTCCAGTCGGTGATCGGAAGGCTTGGGTTGCACCTCTGCAACATTTTCAGGATGCATTCTGGCTCCTTAAATGTAGCCCGCACTCATATTCTGGCTCTTGGTCTACTGGGCACCTCTCCCCTTACAGACTGGTGGTAGCCAGGGGTCGTTATTGAGTAGCTCGAAGCAGCGGTAGGCCAATGGAGGTAGGTCAAGTCGATGGAAAATTTATCTCCCTCCACTTTACCAGGAGGTTGGGCAGCCGCAATGTTGCTTAGCTGCCTATCCAAGGTGTCAGTGTTAAGAGATGCTTGGCCCCCCCATATTCGGGATAAGACCCACTCGGGCTCACACGAGCTCTATCCACCTTGCAGGTGTGTCCTGCTGTTGAGCTGGTCGGGGCAGGCCTTAGGGCCGCTGCCTTTCCTAGCTTGTAATTGCTCACAGTTGGTGTTTGGGGAGTGCCATAATCGTTTGTTATACCCGGTACTCGAAGAGTATAGGGATATATTAGACTTGTGGTGATAGTGGATATATAAAGTATATATATTTTTGAGTCGATGTAGCTGTCCATCCGTCTATAAGAACTATAGCAACCAAATTTTGTACAATTTCAGTGGCTTCGTAACGCTTTCCATACGGTTGAGCCTTGAAGGAATCCCAATCTGCTTTAGATATGTTGCCACAGAGTGGTATTACACCCGTGACGTTGCTTGGGTGGCGCGATTATTTGGTCTCAAAAATAGGATAACTAGCTGTTTTATCGATTTCCCAATGAATTTATTTGCTTATGTTAAGGTTTACAAAACTTCGGCACAGAGGGTGCGCTCATGATGATTGTCACACACTTCACCATCGGCTTGCCGTTTATTGCCGCCGTTGCTGTTCTTGCACTTTATACACTAATTACATACTAATCTAACTGTGCCTACCATGTGTACCATGCATTCTCCCAAACTTTAAGCGCAACGTCATGCGCTTCTATAATATAAACCTTAGCGTTGCCTATTATTCCACCGCATCAACTTCGCTTGAATTTAATTATACTGGATAAAACTGAAAAACCGCGTCTTTTTTGTTTGTAAATAATTGAAATCTAAAAATTATTGGATTTTTCAGTAAGGAATATACATTTGTATCATAGGCGTTTAACACCGCTCAAAACATAGATGACACGTGACGTGTACATTGTGCTGTTGTATAAGGAAGTTAAATACTTTGAAGTCGAAATACTCATGCTTCATTCTAAAGAGATCATATATAATTAATCTTTTCAGCACTATCGGCATACCAAAAATATTTAAAATTTAATCAGAATAATTATTGGACAAATCATGAATTTATTTATGGAATAGGGGTTGCTTACTTTAAGCTGCGGTGCTTTAAATGGTAAGTACATATTTCTAAAAATATTCGTTTTTTGTGAATTGATTGTTAAGCTACTGAGCTTTTTCAGCAGCGTAGTTTGCGATTTATTAAGTCAGGGAATTTTCAGTTTGATAAGGTTTGTGGGGTATATGCGATACAGAGTCGAAGGAATAGCGAAAGTTCGAGTTAGGCTTACGACGAGTCTGTCGGAGATTACCTTGATTCCAGATTTAAGACGCGGGGAGTCGGTTCAAGATGGTGTCGGATTGAAGAGCCATTCGCAATGGGTTTGACTGAGTGACTGAATTCAAGCGTATGCGGGCCGATTGCCCGTGCGCTAATGTAAGCGAGCAAGCGATAAAGCGATTGCGAAGAGAAATGAAAGGCTAGAGATGCAGACAAGAGATAGTGACTGCATAGGCTGCATAGGTAATATACATACATATATATACATAAATATACATAAATCAGTTTTGCAGAATTACAGTAAAGTGCAGTGGAAAGTACAAATTACCAACAATAATAGGGCTTTACTCTAATTGTGCAAAACTGATCTACATATATACTACTAGGCAATAATTGGCTGCGTAATTGGCTGGTATCTGCTGATATTTTTAAACCGAAGAAGAATATTGGCCATTAGAAAATATTCCAATGATATTACATAAATAAATACAGTTACGCTCAAAATTATAGTAATGGCTATGGGATTTACATATTGTTCATTTTCTCCAACAAGTAGCACAGCATTGCTATACTTTCGAATGCAGTTATGTACGGTCAAAATAATGTTAGTGCTACAGAACATTTTGAAAAGCATTAAATCTACTACATTTGTTAGCAAAGTTTTTGATGTTACATAACCCCTGAATTGTTTAGTTAACAGTCATAAGCTTTTATTTTAGTCCTTTCTTTTCTGGTAAAATGGTGTCGGTATCATCGGTCGTGGCAAGGGTTCATTTTAGAAGGAAATTAATATGTCGAGGTGAAAAATATCATTAGTTGTTCAGTTACTATTATCTGAAATGCCAATTAGAACCTTAAAGTAAAACAATCGATCAGCGAAGTTATTTGCTAAAATAATATCAGTTGATAGAGTACTATGACATGAGTACACAATTTTGGTGATTCGAGAAAACTAAAAACGCAGAATCAGAGATGATGATAATTTCTATCAGAGTGTTGAATCTGGACACTCGACCCTGTCTGCTTTGCCTAATCGTCCGAATAGCGCCTAAATCTCGTAGCTATAAGAGCTAGAGCAACCAAACTTTCTATCAAAGCTCCTGTGATATCACTTCAATACAAGGATATTTCAAAATTTTGACACGCCTCTTCCGCCCTCACAACGGACGAAAATCTATGGAATACGCAATTTTTAAGCTACAAGAAAACTAAAAACGCACAGTGATGGAAAATGGTCGTATCTGCCAGATTGCCAAATCTGGGTCAGGTCGGATCAATATTATAGAAAAATGGAATCAATGAAATTGCAGTCGCTACGCAACGCCTTTCAAGCGCTTAATTATTTCCTCTCTCGTATGTGTAGTTACACATGTACATGTAAAAATGTAGAAGCTGGTGTAAAAAGTATATGTAATCAAAAATGGAAACAGAAAACATTTAATATGGAAAAATCTAGCATAGGGTTCGACCTAATTTTTTTAAATTTTCTATTTTAGCCAAAATTTAATTCGTCCCTTTTGCGAAAATATATTAAATTACAGAATTACGATTTCTGATTTCTCATATATGTATATACTGACTGAGTACCGGGTGTAGAGTAGAGCCTCGTTAATGTTTAAAAAACATAATGTCATAATATTGAAGTTAGCTAGAAATACTTATATTTGAGCATTGGAAAAGTGAAGGAATACCAACCTAACTAAATATTAAAATTTACAATTTACGTCGTACGAGGCCGGTCCGGAAAGTTCCCAGCCTGACAATGATACAAAAGCATTACAATTTTTGTTAAATTTTATTTATCAACTAAGTCTCCTTCTAAAGCCGGGTATCCAGCACCGCGGAAACTAAAAATTACTGCCAAACTTCAGTATCCAGCAACGTAAATGGGATCCACGAATTTGTATCGATAATATCGATATAAACACGAATGTGGACTGTGAGAACAGCTGATAGGGGTGCCAGTAAAATATATGTGCCTATTTTTACTGGAGTACAAGTGAGAGGTAGAGGCAAAATCTGTGAGCAAAACCAAAAAGAGATATGGAAATTTTTAAAGTGAGGAGTAGATTGCTTTAATAAAAGCAGTTGAGGCAAGACCATGTATTTGGCGGATCACGGAAAATAAGCATTTTGATAATTTTGACATTTTGGCGCCTACGACTGTGCTGTACTTCTTCTTACAACAATATGTGCCGCTACCAACACAATCACTTCATCGTCAGAATTACTTTTCTTCCTTTTTTTAATTTCAGTTGAATTTTCAAAATTGACGCTGTTTACAAAAGACAGCTGATTCATGAGAGTGGCAAATCACTTATTAGGCTCTTGGTCACACTATTTTAATTGAGTTCCACACATCCGAAATAATGAGCAGTTTCCTTTCAGTAAAATTTCGCAGTGCTGGATACAGGCCTTAAGTCAAAACACTTCATCCAGCGATGCTCCCACCTCTTCAACCCCCCCAAAAATAATCGGGGTCCTGCTCCTCAAAATGACGTTTTACAAGAGTTATAGGCTCCTCATTTGACGAAAATTTCTGTCCGCCAAGCGCAACTTTAAGCTTAAGGCCTGTATCCATTACTGCTGAAAATTACTCATAGGAATCTGTATTTATTTTGTTTCTGTGGAACATAACTAAAATTGTGCCTAAAACGAGCTTGGTCACTCTCATGATTCAGATGTGTTTTTCAAACTTCGTCAATTTTGAAAATTCAAGGGAAATTAAAAAAAGGAAAAAATAAAACTCTGACGATGAAGTGATTGTGTTGATGGCGGCATAAATTGTTTCCAAAAAATAGAAAGAAGTAGAGCGCAAACGGAGGCGCCAACATGTCAAAATTATCAAAATGCTTTTTTTCCCTGATCCGACAAAGACATAGTCTTGCCTCAACTACTTTTATTAAAGCAATCTTCTCAAGTTGAAAAGTATATATTCCTGGCCTGAATGTCAGCTGTTCTCTCAGTCCACAATCGTGTCGATAGGACAACTATCGATACGAATCTGTGGATTTAGTTTAGCTTGCTGGATACTGAGGCCAAGAAACACACAAACGAAAAATTCTTGTTCCTATCCTGTTTTTTTTATATGAAGTTTGACAGTAATTTTTAGTTTCCGGTGTGCTGGATACAGACCTTTAGTGAATAAAACGAAGTCACTAGGAGCTAGTTCTGCAGAGTAAGGATGATAATGTATGGGATCCTGGTGTATGTATTATCCTGGTGGAACAACATTATTTTCTTCTTCAAGTGGGGCCGTTTATCCGCAATTTCCGTCATTAGCTTATCGAAAAGCGATGCGTAGTAGTAGACTCCCGTAATCGGTACATATAACTCCACGACTATCCCAAAAAACTGTTTCCCACACTTTTCCAGCTGAAACAACTATTTTCCCTTTTTTTGGTGGATACCCCTTTGCAATCCATTTCTTTTATTAAGATTTCGTTTCTGGCGTATTGTGGTGTATCCATGTGTCATCCACAGTCGGCGCCAAAATATGGCAAACGCGGTCTTAAGACATTTTGGTGATATTAGCTATCTCTCTTATTTTGATTCGGCGATCGTCCAGAACAATTTGGTGAATTTTGACGATGTTTTCGTCAGTAGTCTCAGTTTTTGGACGTCCAGGACGTGTCTCATCTTCTAAGCTAGTACGTCCACGCATGAATTCAGCAGCACAGAACTTTACTGTTAGAAATGATGGGGAAGAGCCCCCATACACAGCGCCAATCTCAATTTTGATTTGGATAGGCGTATTGCCCTTCAAAAACAAATGTCTTATAACCGCACGATTTTCAACTTGTTGAATTTTTACAAGAGCACTGATATCACTAGTCAACACAACATTTCCGCTGTCGCCCAAAATGACTTTTCCTGATAGATTTGAAGATTTAAACTTTTTTAAAGAATTATAGTTTTTTTTAATGGTTTAGCTTTATTTTTTGAAAAAATTTTATAAAAGATTTGGTGATTTTATTGTATTTGAGATGGCTAAGCAAAGCTAGATCCGAAGCAGCGGCTGCACTATAGGTCAAAACGACAATTTTCTGATATAAATTAATAACTCGAAGGTTTTTTAAGTTTTTCCTGAAAAGTTTTTTGGATACCATTAAATATCTCATTTGGAAATGGGTTTTGAAAAAAATGGGCGTGGCACTGCCCATCAACGCCCCTCAAAAAATATGTAAAAAAAAATTTCAAAATTTTGTTTTTTAAATAAATATTAAAATAATGTTTTAATATTCATTCTAGGTATATTTTATATTTTATATATGTATGGAGTATCTGTTGTGGCGAAAAGAAATGAATCGGAACCACTAGATATTTCATCCGTATAGCCCTGGTTATAATTTTCCTGACCAGTACTTCAATCGGAACCGTAGTTAAGAACAAGATCGGCTAACAGATAATCAGTATTCTGACCAGTCATCACGTGCAATATATGTAACTTCTTTTTGAAAAGCAAAAAGTTTACCTGCGGTATGGTTCAGTAGATTTTGTAGACTGAATTTAGCTATTGTTTCTGAAACATCATCGGGGGGTATGCATTCCTTCTTTCTTTCAGCCACTTTGTATAGTGAGGATCAATATCACAATTTCTTTTTTGTATCTTCTCTAATGGCTACGTATAAAGCCAATGAATCGTCTGGTGGAGTTTGTGCAGCTTGGCTTCTTTACAGATTGCCTGAAATGCTTTGCCTTGCCTGGGCTAAAAACAAGTTTTTTTAGAACAGCTGCAAGGTCAGCCTGACCATTTTTGCGAACAGCCGTTCTTGCTGGTTGAAGGTTTTTGACGGTTTTTTTCATGTAAATACTGATCAATATATGATCAAAATACGACGGACACATTTACATCGATATTCGATCTAAAATAACGGAGACCAGCATCCATTCCATCAGTTCTTTCTTTAGTTTTTCACCTTTTTTAAGCAGACAGGAATTGCTTAGATATAGGTTATGTTCTAAAAAATGTTACATTTTGGGAGAAGTGGACAAAAGGGGGAAATAGGTTGAACTTTCCTGAATTAACAAAAGATTGCTCTACAACATGTATATAGTCACTTGGCTAACATGTGCTACAATTTTTTTAAAAGCCTTCCCAAAGATAACGTTTCGTGCCAAAAAGTTTTTTTTGGGACGTCTCTTTATTAACACATATTACAGCCAACACGAACAATACCAACAACACAGATCTACCAACATAAAGTACAAACCCCACTGTTCACTATTCATCATAATTTGTATTAACAAATTTGAATTAAATAAAAATTGAGCCACTTGAATTTCGACAAAAATTTTTGCACAATTTATGATTACATGCTGTTAGATCGAATCTGCTGTTTTAACAGCTGTTAACTTAGCATCTGTTAACTTAGCATCAGAACACAATGTTAAAATTTCTGGTATGCAACATTACGGTTTGATGTATTCCTATTGGGTACATAATAAAAGCTAGATATTTTGAATACTTTTAAAAAATGAATTTGTAGTAGTAGTAGTTAGTTATAGTTTTAGCCTATTGTTTAGCTGCTGGCCCGAGCATATAATTTAGTTTTTTTTTTTAAGAATTTTTAAAAAATGAATTTTTTGTCATAGGTAGTGCTTCTATTTTTCACTTTCTTATAGTTGTTTTGAACTCTGCAGTTCTGAAAAGCTGACAAATACAAATACTGCCGAATTTTGCCGTTAGCCGACGTATAACCGTCGGTTATACAAAAATACCAAAAATCTGTGTTCGTAAAAGTTTTTACCGTTCAAATGGCATTTGGGATGGTGCCCAACGGCATATGAAGGTTTGGTCAAATGGCTGAAACTTGGACGTTTATCCATCTATTTTTATAAACCACACCTTAAACGACGCCTAATTAATGTGTCTATCTAAGTGTGTCTATCTACCGAAAATGTTAGCAACAAAATATTTTTTTTCTACTTTTCCTGAGTTTTCAAAGTCAAACTTTCGGGATAAAATACCGCAAAAAATTATGCAATTTTACTTTAGGGCGCTGATATGCAATGACTGCACCATCAAGCACCAGCCGATGACTGTTACGCGCGGATCCCAGGCAAGAACGCAGCTCAACCGACCGAGGGGCGCTGCCGCATAACGCGCGACTCGATAACCGAACCGATCGCGGACATGCAGGAAAGATAGGTGTTAGACTAGTGTTCGAGGAAAAGTAGAACTAATCTAACTAAAGAAGCGAAGTAATTACTAATTACGGGAAAGATATAAGAGTATCAGTAATTTAAGACTAGGAAGGGAGTTAGTGGTAGATATAATATGGTAGAGGGAATTATAATCCGAGTATAGGACCCTAAATGGTTCATGCAAGGAGTAATTCGATCTACAAAGTGGAAGAAACAAGGGTGTATAATTCCTAGTTCTTCTAATAGGAATCGTGAAGTTTATGCGGCTCAACAGGTCAGGGCTATCTACGTCACCCTTGATCAAGTTGTGCACAAAAATCACACCAAGCATTTTCCTACGATTAGCTAAGGTTGGAAGGTTTATTAAAAGCAATCTATTAGGGTAAGACGGCAGTCCCACACTTGCATCCCAGTTGAGGCCGCGTAGAGCAAAGTAAAGTTTTTCTGAACTGATTCTATACGGTCCTGGTGTACGTTTTACTGAGGGCACCATACACAAGAGCCGTATTCTAAAATCAGACGAACCAGAGAGGTGTAGAGAGTCTTTGTTATATTGGGGTCGTCAAATTCCTTTGACCACCTCTTTATAAACCCAAGCACGCCCATGGCCTTATTCACCATGGTAGAAGTGTGTTCTGAAAACTTTAACTTGGGATCTAATAGAACACCAAGATCATCCACTCCGGCTAATTCTCTCAAGAGAACCACCACAAAGGGTGTAAGGAACCAGAAAGGTGCTGGAGCGATGAAAAGTCATAACTTTACATTTTGAAGCATTAAGGTTTAATAAATTTGCACAACACCAAGACTGAAATCTATCGAGATCGGATTGCAACCTGGATTGAAAAGAAATGTCCTTATACTGGACACAGAGCTTAACATCATCCGCGTACATAAGTACTCGAGAGTATGTTAATACAGAAGGCAGGTCATTTATAAATAGTGTAAAGAGTAAGGGGCCTAGAGGCTGCCCTGTGGTACACCCGAAGTCACCATAACTGGTGAGGACAGGGAGTTTTGAAAAGGACTCTTGAGACCTAGAACAAAGGTAGCTAGAGATCCATCTCAGGAGATTGGGCGGGAACCCTAGAAGGTCGAGCTTTTGTGCTAGGAGACAATGGTTTACAGAATCGAACGCTTTACTAAAATCGGTGTAAACAACATCCGTCTGCAAATTACCTTGAAAGCCTTTTATTATAAAGGAGGTAAACTCCAATTAATTTGTAGTGGTTAATCTCCGCCTTATGAATCCATGTTGAGATGGAGATATAAGTGATCTGCAGAGGTGCTGCAGGTGCGGAGTTAAAATTTGCTCAAACACTTTAGGAATAGCGGATAACTTAGATATAGCTCTATAGTTCATTGCGTCAGACTTTCTACCTTTCTTATGGAGAGGAATTATAAAGGGCTCCTTCCATATTGGGGGGAAGCATGAAGAATTTATGGACAGGTTGAATAGTTTAAGCAAGGGTCCACACAGAGACTCGACACAGTACCTGAGTACACAGCCGGGAACTCCATCCGGACCCGTCTTTACTGTTCGAAGATCATGAAGCAACGAGATTTCTTTCAGCAATGGACTGAAAATGCCGTTTGACCTCGGTAAACCGTATGGATACGGCTGACCAGAGTAAACGTCCTGCGAATAGGTAGTTTGGAAAAAACGGGCAAAAAGATCGGCAATTGCCTGATCATTATCTGCCGACGTATTAAGGAAGGATAGCGAGGATGGGTGTGCGGACGTTCTACGCTTTTAGTTTACGAAGCTGTAGAACTGTTTGGGGTCCTTAGAAAAACGTATACTGCATCGAGATAGGTAATTCTCATAGCATTGAGCGTTAAAAACTGAAAAGTTTGACCGAGCTATTACATAATGAGAAAGAGAAGAAGGAGAGCCAACTTCTTGAAATTTTTTATATCGTCTTGATTTTAAATTTTTTAGATGGGATAGCTCCTTGGTAAACCAAGGGGGTTTTCTTGATCTAATCGGACAGGAAAGTGGGACACAAGAGACAAAAAGTGAGTCCAGTGCATCATAGAAAATGTTTGTACCTGTCGTAACATCACTGCACAAATATAAAGCGGACCAATCGAAATCCCTAATGAGGTTATTAAGCTTCGTAAACTCGGCTTTACGGAAGCAGCGGACACTTCGAAATTAGGATGGTAGGCATCTTCAGTTATAGTGAGCGGGTGGACTCGAGCTAACAACGCTAAGGTCGGATCCGTTACAAAGCACAAGGAATTTTTAACATGGTTAACTTGAGACAGAGACTGGTCAATCAAGCCGTCAACAAAGTCATGTCGTGCCATGGGTACCAGGCTATTAGACTCATTTTCCGTAGACCAAACAATTCCTGGCAAGTTGAAGTCACCAAGAACTATCATGTGATCTTTGTCAGATAGCGAGAAAAAAATTAAAATTAAGGCGGACAAATGCTGCTCGTAAATTGCGATATCCGAAGAAGGTGGAATGTACGAACAAGTTATGAAAACTGAGAAAGCGGGAAGAATCAGTCTTACACACAGAAATTCCAGTTCCTGCTGGATCTGGACTCTGAAAAGTTCCGACGTGAAGTTTGAGTCCACAGCAATCAGAACCCCTCCTGCACGTCGAGACGAACGATCCTTTCTATAAGTTGTGTACCGACTGCCAAAACTTCGGAACTAAGAATGTCCGGCTTTAACCAGGTCTCGGTAAACACAATAACGTGGGATGCAAATGCAACACTATCCTGGAAAAGAATGCTGAGCTTACTACACAAGCCTCTAAGTCATTAAAAGAGAGTTTGTTATTTTTTTGGACGGGTGGAGGTAGAGCGGGAAGATGACGATGGAGCACTGGTCTGATTAGTTGGCAGAGTTATTGAGGGCCTAGTCTTCTTCTTTGCCTTAACCTCCATCACCACCAAATGCTCCCGCCAAAATTTGGCAGAACAGATGGTGTTAAAGTGAGTTTGGGAGACACTTATTTTAAAAGAAGCTATCTCCCTGGCATACGAAAAGTTAAACTTTTCCACCTTAAAATCAACGGCTTGTATGCGGCTTTGGATATAAGCCGTCACATCATTAATTGTGGAGTCAGGGGCAAGTCGTGAGAAAAAAACTTGTCTCTTTGGTGGGATCCCCACCAATCTTGGCACCACAGGCCTATCACCTGTGATGGTAATACCCGGTGGTCCGGGACGTATATACACTGGTGGGGTCGGAATTGCGGGGACAGCTAATGAGTTTGACATTACGGACACGGACGCTACAGACGGTTTTGGTTCGGCTACCGAATTTTCATCACCAGCAGCTGTCGTTGCCTTTGGAGTAGCGCACGAAATCAGCTGCTGCACTATTGGGGTGGTCGGAGTCAGCTTGTAAGCATCGGCCGGCCGAGGGGCAGTTGGCACATGCAGATCCCGCGGAGTGACCTTTTTGCGCCTAGGAGACTCAGCCAGTAGTTTGAAACCACTAAACTGAGACTCCATGGCTAGGAGCCGATCGTACTGCTCTTTGAAGCCGACGGTCAGCTCCCTAAAGCCCTTCCGGGTCTGCCTCATAAATGCTGCCATCTCCTGCTGAACCGGACGGCATCCCTCACAGCTGTAATGCAGGCCATTTCTCTTGGAGGTGGCATCACCCACGAGACCGGAAAACCCGGCGCATTTAGCGTGCATTACGCTATCGCAGAGCCAGCAGGGGATACTCGGCTGGTCATGGGTGATCTGCTTCTTGCAGGTTTTCTTTGCACAGACAACAGTGTATTCCATTATGAGAAAAAAAGAAGAAAAAAATATAAAATATATGAAAAAATAAAAAAATAAAATTTCAAAACAAATAGATATCAGACCAGTGTGCCAGATAAACGATAAAGGCGCAATAAAAAAGAGAGGAGAGCGGTAACCGCAGCTTCAGTTGAGAGAGAGAGCGCTACTTTACAGAGCGTAATGAGAGCGAGAGAGGAAGAACAGTTATGTTGGTTTGGGTAATAGGGAGAGAGTGATAAAAGATTTGATTTTGTGTGTACTTACGAAAAGAAACAACAAAACACATTGACTACCGACACAGGAAAATAATTAAATTATGTCTAAAACACAATTAAAGGGCATGCACCCGCGCTTACGGAAAAGCTCTAATCAAGCAGGTAATTTAAGTTTATTTAGATTGGTATATTCAAAAAACACCGGCTGTTTATAAAAGATAAAAGGCAGATAAGCGGAGCGCAAAACAAAAACACGTCTGAGAAGAGAATCGAACGAGCTGGAGATATAAGTGATCTGCATAGGTGTTGCAGGTGCGGAGCTGGGAAGTGCTCCTAAGACTTGCAATTGAGCAAAAATGAAAACTTGATATGTACAACTATTATTTTTAACAATGCTGTACGTGATCAAATATTTCGTCATATTAAAAAGATATTATAGGGAACAAATTTGTACAAACACTTATGGGGATACTTAAAATATCTAGGGATATATGTATTTGTTTTGTGGCGGATGTGAATGTTTAACACCGAGAAGATAGAGTTTCTGACTCTATGAAGTATATATAGTATATTCCTGGTCAGCATCAATAGCTGAGTCGATATAGCCATGTCTATCTGTGAGTTTTGTTTGACGTATATTTCTCAAAAGACTATAAGAGCCGGAGCAACAAAATGTTATATTTTTGTGAAGTCACACTGAATCAAGTTTGATTTCAACATTTTTTCCACGCCCCCTTCTTTCCCTACAAAGGACTAAAATGTGTGTCATCTAAAATTTTGAAGATACGAGAAAACGAAAACTGCAAGTTCCAAATCGTGATCAGATCAGATCATTATTATAAGTAAAGGAACGCGATAGAACGACGTGTTGGTGTGAGATTACAAATTTGTTAATTTCGGATCACACGCGGAGGCTGCTGAAGGTACCGCATGGAGTCACTTCGTGCTAGGAGAGAGTTCTTTGGCGCGAGTTGGATCCGCTATTTTTAAAGAGAAATTTAATAAATTACTATTAGCCAAAATGTGTTAGCAGAATAATGAATTTTGTGTCGAAAACATTTTTTGGAATATAGAAATTTTTGGGCGTTAGAACGGAAACCTCCCGTTAAGTTATGTGAAAACGATGAGTAACGTTGTTAGCCGCAGCAATGGTCTTATGATTAATGTAATTTATTCATTATTGTAACAAGATTTTTGCTACCGGCGGGCCGAGCGGATTTCCTCTTCAGGTTGGGGAATTGGTGCCGTCGTGACAAATAAACTCTCTCGTACTTTCTTCTTTTTTCTCGAGGTGGCACCTAACTATCGATAAGACTCGCCCAGGGCTCTAAGGGCGCCAACTTTGTGTCGTTTTGCATCGCTGTTCGCAAAAGAAACAAATTGAATTTTTACAAAAAATTAAAAATTGTAAAAATTCTCACTACATCCTTAAGCATATACATATATTCTTGATCAGCATTAATAGACGAGCCGAAATAGCTAAGTCCCGATGAGCGCCTAGATCGTAGAGACTAGAAGAGCTAACTAGACTAATAAAATTGTATTCAAACATCTGTGATGTCACAGTTTTACAAGAACATTTAAAAATTTCGTCGACGAAGACAATTTCGAAGATACGAAAAAACAAAATCATAGAATCATAGAGAATGAGAATATCTAACAGATCTAGCAAGGTCAGATCGGATCATTATTGTAGCCAGAAGAACCAAATGAAGTTGCAGTGGCTACGCAAGACCTTCGACGCTGTTGAGAGTCCGATGATATATATTAGTAGCAGATGCCAGCTGGCAGAATGGAATAGACTCGATTATTCTGCAGTGTTTTTTGCACACTTCATTGAAGAAGAAATTGATAGCTGTGTTCACGTATACATTAGAGCAGAATGAAATGGACTCGATTATTACAGAGTAAAATCAACACCCTTCCTCAATGTAATAGCCTGTTTACACTACACTGAGTTACCTATCGATAAATGAGTTAACTCAATAACTCAGAACTGGCGTCTTCACTATGCAAAAGTTCATTAACATTAACATTTACATTACAAAAAAACAAATCCAAAAAAAATGGGAAATTTCATATTCTAGGGGATTTTTTTATATTAAATTATATATCCCAAATTATAATACATAGCTACGACATGGATCTTTTTAATACGTTGCGAATAACCTTGGAAGCCTTTTTTGAATATGTTTATGTATGTTTATTTTATTTGTATGCATTATATATGTACATACGAATGTATATTACTTATAGTATATATAGGTATGTATATGGTAATTTGCATTGCATGGTTTTTACCAACATTAAAATTTTTTTAATTGGCAATTGTTTATAATAATGTAATAGTCTATTGAGTGATTTAATGATAAAATTAGTTTAAAGCATGGAGATAATTCCACGATAGGCAGATCTTCCACTAAAGAAAATTTAATTTAACAGCGAGAGAAGATATTCAATTAATAATAAAAATCTAGCATAGCAACCTAATTTTTTTAAATTTTTAATTCGGGCCAAAATTTAATTTGTCCATTTTGCGAACATAGATTAAATTGCATAAATCTTAAGCTATGTATGTATATACTGACTGAGTACCGGGTATAAAATAGAGCCGCCGCCTTTGCCGCGGCTCACAACGTTCCCCCTCGTTTTTGTTGTAAATAGGGGAGATAGGTCCACGATAGGCAGATCAAAGTTGAAATATTCAGAAAATCAGACAAACTTAACTAAACGCAACTAAAACTCAACTATTTTGCCACTTCTAGGTCTCCTATGCTTCCCTATGTAAAGGAAACTCGAGTTTTGCCCGAAACTCAATAACTCAACCGTAGTGTAAACAGGCTATAATCCTGTATGCATTGCCAAAAGATTTCAATTCAAATTCAGTTATTTAAAAAATGACAATGTTTCTGGCTCGGCAAATTCCTTGTAAGAACATCAATAATCCTATTTGAACTCTACATCGCCTGTCTGTAAAACTTCTTGGACGAAATGATGCCTTATGTCAAAATGTCGGCAAACAGTACTGTTGGTGATCTAGCATCTAGACATCCAATTTCAATAAGCAATCGTCTCAAGTGTAGCGCCTCCTTCGTTGCCATATACTCGGCCTCTGTGCTGCTCAAAGCCACGCAACCTTGCTTCTCTGATTTCCATGCGATAGGTCCACCTGCTAAAAAGAATACATATTTTATGTATGATCGGCGGTTTATTATATCACCGCCCCAATCTGCATCCACGTAGCCATTGAGCGCCTGCCCACAAGCTCTGTAGTTAAGTTTGGGCTTCACCGTTTCTGCCAGATAATGAATCCTTCAGGCTATTTCATAGAGACAACATCTCATATATTTGATGTATGTATGTATATTTTTAGCTCAGCTGCCAAAGCAGAAATTTGGCCGTATAGTCTTATATTGGCACACAGCCGATACGTACATTTTTTTTCAGCTGTTTTGGCGTTTCAAATCTTATAAATCTTGATCAATCTTCTATTGATCCTCTTCCTTGTCTTCATCAATGGCCGTTCTGCAAAAGGTTCTTGCACAAGTCTACCGTGATTGGCTTATTCCTGGTCCTGGTCTAGTTCCTCGGCGCTGGCATATTTTTCACTCAATATACCATCCTTAATCCAACCATCAGATTGCTTCATATCTGCCACAATTTGTGACTGCACCTTTACTAGGTCTTTTACGTCTTTTTTTACACTACCGCAACATTGTCGAAGGTGCGGAAAAATGATGCGAGGCGTTTACACTTAGGCCGCATCATTTTGCCAGCTATTGTTGGCTCCACCGAACAAAAACTACGTGCTGCTGACTTTAATTTACAAGTGGCACTTTTAAATTTGGAATCAGTGCGTCCCAAAAGACCTTGCAAGTCTTTGTGTTACCATTTTGTTGCTTGCAATCAGGCTTTTATTAATTGATATGTTGTAACGAACCACAAGTGGACGTTACAGTTCGCCACGCCGCACCGGCAATGGATAATATATATAAGCCATCATAAGTTAAGAATTCTATTTGTATAAATATAATGTATATTCTTTACCATACAATACACGAATACTGTACAAACCACTCACTTTTCTTCCGCCACACGCGCGCCTTTCAGCCACGTGACTATCCCTCCTACACCCCTCCATAGCTCCCCACCTCTCCTCAATTATAACCCAAAACTTTCCCCTCCCACTAAGGTTCGATGCGATGATTTTCTTTTCGACAAAAGAAATTGACCATCGATGCAGCGTCAGCACATATCTCCCAACCATAGTGCTAAGCTAGCTAGCTTGATCCGCGGATTCTAGGTGTCAAGCGTTCAAGCGAAAGAAGTGCAAGACACTTACTCGGGAACCCGGCCGCGAAATAGACGTTGCTCCGCGCAGCAACCTACATTTAATTATCGTACACTACACGTCGTACGCTTAAGCTAATGAACATACCGAAATTCAATAAAGTGTCAACTAATTTAAAGAGAACCCACTGAGTAAGTCTTTTTGTCGGGCGGGAATTTATACATTAATTTGCAGCCAAGAATACCGCGGTATGGGCCCACTTCAATTCGTCTCTTGATCTTCTGTTAGGTCCCACGAGTGTGACAACGCCTCGTATCCCTTATTCTCCTCGACCCCACGAGTGTGACTACGCCTCGTGTCCTTCATTATCCTCATTATCCTATTATCCTCTCAGTCCGAATCTTACTGGCATAATTACGCCTCATTCTCCTCCACTCTTGTCTCTAGTCTAGTTAGGGCCGACCCCCGTTTCCAGTAGAGGTTCCTGCAATCTACAAATTTCTTGTAGTAGGATCCTGGGAAGACTGAGTTTACCTCAGCCTGAAATAGGAGCATTACAATGTTCAGGAATGGTTTGGCCACTCAACTTTAAATTGAATTTATTGTTTGATTCGACAAAAATACCCCGAAACCGCGTCGATACCCCGAATAATTTCAGTATTTTGTAAAAATACTTGTCAGAATACGGTAACATGTTGCAACATGCGAACCGCATGTTTGTAGTTTTTACTTATGGTACTGCCTGTAAGCCTTTGATACAATAGAGTATCCCTCGAAACGGTATTTCTTTCCTTTTACTTGGATTTTTCCGCGATGAGTTTTATCCAATCGGACTGCCACTGATTAAAATATTCGTATTCCCTAAACGTTGGGTCTTCTTCCGCAACTCATTTGGCATCTTCACCAGTGTAGCGTTGAGCCCCAAAATTGTATTTTCTTTGATTTTCTTGAGGTATAGTGTAAGATAGTTGAGGGCGAAGCGGGAGCACAATAAAGCTCCTCTTTCGTTCTTAGCGAATTTGCCCCGCTTAGTAGATAAGTTAAAGATAAGATAAAATTATATGAGGAAGAAGAAAGAGACGTTCGTAAAATACATACTTAATTTCGACCATCAACTACTCGGTTTCATATATTTGGAAAAATTATTTGAAAATTGCATTGCGCCCCCAGGACGACGAGTAAATTAAAGTGTATATATATGAATAGTTAGTGGAGGGGCAAATCTGATATTGAAACAAGTGAGAAGCAACATACATATATCCAGTTGGTTAAGAAAATTTATTGAAAGTGATCAAATTATTCGAAAAAAAAAATAGCACCACTTTTCAAAAATGGAATTAAAAACAAAAGAATGACCAATAAGTAACGAATTCATTAGTGAACTATTTTGAACTATTATTACTTAATGTATAATCATCATTTAATATTTAGTTCAATGTCCTTTTTTGGAAATAACAGCTGGCAGCGTCTTGGCATGGAATAAATCAAGTCCTGGCATCGTTTTAGTACCAGGACTCTTTAATTTATACCCAAAGTGATCCGATAGTGGCTGGCTTGGAAGTAGCAAGCCATACGAAAGGACCACAGATATTTGATCGGATCAGGTTAGGTGACTGAGCAAGCCACACCAAAACGTTCACACAGTTTGCCCTGAACCATTCCTTTGCTTTCTTGCTGGTGTGTTTGGGGGCATAGTCCTGTTGAAAGACCCATACGAGCGGACTGAAAAGATTCTAAAAAGATTAGACAGTATGTCTCCACGAAATTCAACTACACATGCTGTGATGCTATGATGGTTTTTATCCAACCTATTGGACCTACTCCATAGTAGAAGAAGCAGGTCCATACCATTTTACTAAACCCTCCATGAATACTGGTTTTTTTGGTGTACTAAAGTTTGTATTCTATTTTCCTTGGACGTCTAACGTATGATCGAGATCCTTTTCCACCAAACATAACCACTTTTGACTCATCTGACCATAGAATATTCGTCCATTGTTGGGATGCCCGAGTTAGAGCTGAATCAACCAAATTTTCTATCCAAGCTCCTGGTATATCAATTCAACACAAGTGTGTTTCAAAATTTTCGATATAGCCATGTCCGAGTCGCCCGGCCCCTTTCCGCCCCCACAAAGGACGACAATCTGTGAAATCTACAAATTTTAAGATTCCAGAAAATCAAAAACGCAGAATCATGGAAAATGATCGGATCATTTTTATCATTTTTATAACGTCTTATATATGAATATATGAATATAAATTAATATATGAATATAAATTAAAAATCGGTGTAAAGTAGATCCGCGGACTTTGACGCGGCTTACAAAGTTCTCTCTCGTTAGAAATTTAAAAACACTAAAAATTCGTGAAAGAGTCTGTTTGTCTGTTTGGCGTCAAAGGCGGTTCATTTAATAATTGTTTCCGATTTGACGAATAATTCCTTCTTATTGGCATTCCAAAAGTTCGTCGGTCGTCAAGGATCGCCGCAACGAGTGAATTGCGACAACGCGACAAATTTCGTCAGACCCAGTTGCCACTTCAGCGAGCTGAGGTGGAGAATTGACGGAGAAGCGGATGCGATACGCAAAATCGCGTCATGAAGCGAGTTTGCGTTCATACCGACTCGACCACCGCACATGGGCGGACTTTAGGTGGCAATTCCTAATTATGCTTCGCAAACTCGTCTTAACGAAAGCACCGGACATGTTCCCTGCTATATGGAGAGCTGGTTCTCCAGGTTCCAGGTTCCATGTCGTGCTCGAAAATAACAAGATACTGTCTCCCCTCAAGTGGCCATTGAGGAAGAAAACAACGCTGATGTCGGAAAAGATAGCGTTTCCGGGGCAGCTGAACTCAAAACAGCTACTTAGATCAACACAAGGCCCATCGCAAAATTGTGCATGCTGCAAAAAAAGGATGTCGAAGACCCGTGCTCTTCAACGGGGGAAGTATGTTCGGCTTAGCGCTGACCCTTAACTCTTTATGCTGCCATATAAAGAGCACATTTCTCTTAAGGCGTTGTTGCTTGCTGTTTCCCTACCCTCTCATTCCCTGCATCGCTCCCTCTCTAAGTTCGTCATCCACAAAGAGCTTTACGGGATGCACATCGTCACAGCAGAAGACACGTCGACACGACACAGAATCGATCGTCGTCAAGAGCAAAGGTTTTCGTGGGTTGGCACAGTGACCTGACCGCCATATAATCCAAACTATCAACAAATTGTGCAAAATTCATCTCGTTGTTATTGTTAAACACGGGTCAATTCGGGTCTGACTGTTTACAATTCTCCCATCAAAATCGGCCCCACTCGCATTACAGGCTAAATAAATCAAACCTATACGCATGTATAGTAAAATCGAACCAACTGTGTTTAAATTACATATCGCTAAATACGCTGCTGAAGAAGCTCAGTAGCTCAACACCCGACTGATCATACTACCCGACCGATCATACTACCCGACCTATCATACTACCCGACCGATCCAACTACCCAACCGTTCCAATACAATTGGTCCTATATCGATTAACACTTTAAAAGTAGGATGATAGGCATCTTTGTTGAAGAATGATCATCTCTAGCAATGCACGCATGTATTGACATACATATGAATATGTAATCGTATGAGTGAGAGACGTGACGAGACGACGTTCTCTTATCTCCTTTTTGTCTTTCCTTTCTTTTCGGTCTCTATCTGCCTGCGAGCAGAGCATTGTATTTAGTCACAAATAAACCTTACATATGAACGGTTGCGTCTTTACTTTGCGGTACAAAAACTTCCCTTGCTACGGCAGCGAAACTCTGTCCAACAGGTTATGGGCCCAGGATCGGATTTTGTAAATAAAAAGTAAAGTGATTGTTATAGTTACGAACTATTAACTTCGGTGTGACTCAGAGACTAAACGATAATCAGCTATGAGCGGGATTTATCAGATAGACAAATTGGAGGAGGGAAATTATGACTCCTGGTGTATTCAAATGCGGTCTGTGTTGGTGCACGCTGAATTGTGGAGTGTGGTATCTGGTGACCTACTACCAACGAATGTTCCCGAAGGTGTGAATTGGCAGGCCAAGGATGAAAAGGCGCTGGCCATGATCACACTGAGTGTGAAAACTTCACAGTTGGGGTACATTAAAAATTGCGGAAAGTCGTCCGAGGCATGGAACAAATTAAAAGGCGTTCATCAGCCAAGTGGACCTGTACGAAAGGTTCAACTGTACAAGAAATTGCTAAGCAAACGCATGGACCAAAGGCAAAGCATTTCAAGTTACATAAATGAGTTCGTGGATATTCTTGATGGCCTTGGGTCAGTAGGAATCGAGCTAAATGATGAACTACGCGCAATTGTCTTACTGTCGAGCCTTCCAGAACAATTCGAAAATTTTGTTGTCGCCATAGAGACGCGCGACAGTCTGCCGACATTTGATGTTCTATGCGTAAAATTGAAGGAAGAAGGCGAGCGAAAGGAAAACGCCGAAGATCAAAAGGAATACGCAAAAGCATTTACCGCAATACACAAGCCGGCCGCGCAGAGAACGCAAAAGAAGAGAAACAATAATATGATTTTTTTCAAGTGTGGTGAGCGCGGGCATATGAAGGCTCAGTGTAAGAGAGAGAGCGCAAATGTGGAAAAGGCAGCAAAAGGCGAGAACAAGCAGTGCAGCCTATTAAATGCGTTGGACGCAGATAATTTGAAAAAGAGTATGTGGTGCTTGGATAGTGGTGCCACAAGCCACATGTGTTGTGAGAAACAGTTATTCACGAAGCTCGAGAATCACACAGAAATGATTGGTCTGGCTGACTCCGGTTTTCTAAAAGCAGAAGGAAAAGGAGAAGTAGAGCTGAAGACAGAGATATGTACGCTGCAGTTAAAAAATGTTCTCTATGTGCCCAAAATGAATGGAAATTTTTTCTCCGTAAGCAGCGCTGTTAAGAATAAATGTTTCGTCACTTTTGGACAAGAATATGCACGAGTAATCCAGAAAGGCGAATGCATTGTAAAGGCGAACAGAGTTGGAAACTTGTATATGTTTCGAGGAAAACAAAACAACTGTTTTGCGGCGGTTAAGGCTGATGGTGCACTGTGGCACAAACGGTACGGCCACTTGAATATCAGCAGTATGAAAGACTTGATCAGTAAAGGAATGGTGCGCGGCATCGAAAATATGGTTTTCCCAGCGAACATGAATTGCAAAACATGTATGGTCAGCAAGATTCATGCGCAACCATTTCCTGTTGCAACCACCAGTAGAGCTCAAGATATATTGGAACTAATTCATGCAGATGTGTGCGGACCCTTTAGCACACAGTCGCTTGCTGGATCGAAGTACTTTCTAACCTTCATCGATGACAAATCAAGGCGTGTATTTGTGTATTTCCTGCGGAAGAAGGATGAAGTCTTCAAGAAGTTTGTCGAGTTCAAGACACTGGTTGAACGGCAAACGGGAAAAAGCCTCAAATGTATCCGGAGCGACAATGGCGGCGAATTTGTCAACAAACCGTTTGATGAATTTTTGAAAAATCAAGGGATCGAGAGGCAGCTGACAGTGGCATACACTCCACAGCAAAACGGCGTTGCTGAGAGGGCAAACCGCACTCTGGTGGAAATGTCAAGATGTATGCTGGCCCAGTCAGGATTGGGCGAATCCTTGTGGGCTAAGGCAGTCAACGCAGCTGTGTATGTGCGGAATCGATCACCGACCAAGGCGCTGACCAGTATGACGCCAATGGAAGCGTGGACTGGTAAGAAACCTTTTGTTGGTCATCTAAAAGTTTTTGGATCTGTTGCAGTAGCTTTGGACAAGGGTCCAAGGAAAAGTAAACTTCAACCAAAAGGCAAAGAATATCGCATGATTGGATATTCAGTAGCAGCTAAGGGCTATCGACTGTATGACCCGGTGTCTCATCAGGTGATTGAGAGGCGAGATGTTCTCTTTGACGAGATACAAGACGACAAGGACACAATCACGTTCGAGCTTCCGACGGCAGAAGTTAGCATGCAGTCTGGCGGCGACACTGATGATATTGACAGCAGCGGTGGAGACTGCATCGATGGTGCAAGCGTTGAAGGGGAGAATTCCAGTAGCAGCGATCCTGATGGCTACGAGAGCGCAACTGAAAAGGTGGAGTCAGATGAGCCAGCTCCTCGTGTTGGACCTGGCAGACCAAGGCTGATTCGGACCGGCAAACCTGGCCGTCCGAGAAAGGAGTACAACGTTCTTGGTGCTCTGGTTGCCAGCAACGTAAAGATTCCACTCTCCTACGAGGAGGCATTGAACAGTATTCATGCATCACATTGGTCCGAAGCGATGCAGCGAGAATATGAAGCATTGATGGCAAACGAAACATGGCAGTTGGCAGACTTACCGGCAGGACAGCGAGCAGTTGGATGCAAATGGGTATATAGCCTGAAACGCGACAAAGATGGTCAGATCGAACGTTTCAAGGCGCGGTTGGTGGCAAAAGGTTGCTCCCAGCAGTACGGCATAAACTATGCGGAAACTTTTTCTCCAGTTTGCAGATTGGAAAGTGTCCGATTTATTCTTGCACTAGCAGCGGAATTGAAGTTACATGTCAACCAAATGGATGTATGTACGGCATACCTCAACAGTGACTTAAGCGATACGGTGTACATGAAGCAACCACAAGGGTACATTGATCGAGCTTATCCAGCGAAGGCTATGCTGCTTAAAAAGGCAATATATGGATTGAAGCAGTCAGGAAGGGAATGGTATTCGAAGCTGAATGGCGTCCTGACTAATTTGGGTTTTGTTGCCTGTGAAAACGAGCCGTGTCTCTACCAGCAGAGAGGGAAAGGTAACTTATCGTTAATCCTGGTATATGTCGACGATTTACTTATAGCATGCCAGTCCAAAGAAGACATGCTCAGTATCAAGTCCGCTATTTCAAATGCGTTCGAATGTGTCGACAAAGGTGTTCCAAAGCTGTTTCTAAGCATGGAGGTGCACCGTGAAGGTGAACTTGGGCCTATCACCATAGGCCACTCGCAATACATCAAGGAACTATTGCAAGCTCACGACATGGACAAATGTAGACCAGTGGCTACTCCGTTGGATGCGGGGTTCCAGGTGGATTGTACTAATGAGCAGTGTCAAAAGGTTGATCCTGTCATGTATCAATCCATGATTGGTGAGCTGATGTGGCTGGTACTCACAACCAGACCAGACATTTTGCATTCAGTTGCAAAGTTGGCCCAGAGGAACAAAGATCCGCACGCAGAGCATCTGGCTGGTGTGAAACACGTTTTAAGGTACTTGGCAGCGACGATGAATTTCAAACTACACTACAAAGGTTGTCATCAGCCACTTACTGGATATGTGGATCCAGATTGGGGCGGCGATCGAACTAACCGAAAGTCGTATACGGGATATGTTTATTTTTTGGCAGGCGGCCCAATTTCTTGGCGATCCGAGAAACAACGCAGCGTGGCACTTAGCAGCACTGAGGCAGAATATATGGCACTGTCGGCTGCGTGTAAGGAGTCTATATTTTTACGTCGCTTAATCATCGAAATCGGTTGTGGGGATGAAGCTACCTCGACTACTTTATATGGCGATAATTTGAGTGCACAAGAGCTGGCTAGGAACCCAGTTCATCATTCAAGGACCAAGCATATTGATATAAGATATCACTTTGTACGTCAGGTTGTAGAAGAAGGTCAAGTTAACTTAAAGTATGCTAGTACAACAGATATGATTGCAGATATCTTGACCAAGAATCTCCCTAAGAGAAAGCATGTCGAATTTACAAAATTGTTAAGTTTAAATTGAATTAAATTGAATTTGTAAACATGCACGCATTGAGGAAGGGTGTTGAAGAATGATCATCTCTAGCAATGCACGCATGTATTGACATACATATGAATATGTAATCGTATGAGTGAGAGACGTGACGAGACGACGTTCTCTTATCTCCTTTTTGTCTTTCCTTTCTTTTCGGTCTCTATCTGCCTGCGAGCAGAGCATTGTATTTAGTCACAAATAAACCTTACATATGAACGGTTGCGTCTTTACTTTGCGGTACAAAAACTTCCCTTGCTACGGCAGCGAAACTCTGTCCAACAATCTTCAGGTATGGTAAGCGGAACGGTTCGGATTATCGTTGTGATGCTTGTAAATTGCGATATTCGGAGAATTGTAATATACCAGCAAGTAATGGTAAGTCAGATCTAAAACTTCTGCACCGACCTGCCTTCGCAACTAAGAATGTCCGTCTTTAACCAGGTCTTGGAAAACACAATAACGTGGGAAGCCTAAAAAGCCTAAAAAAATGCATTAAAATTTTGTACATTCCTTAATCTAACAGGAATAGTCGGTTTAGTTCACAGCGGAAATGCGCTCGCACTAAAGAGGGCAACTGGTTTAAACGGCGGATATTCGAGTGTTTTTTGTGATTTTTTTTTTTACTGAGAAAGAATAATTTGACTTCGCTTAATCTGGGAGGATGGTTTATTTCTAAAGTTTCCTAGAGGAAACTCTAGAAGTAGTGGAGTTAGGCTTGAATGCTTGGAGGTGTTTAAAAGAAATGCCATGTTTTTATATACTTTTTTCACGTTTCGTACAATAAAAAAATATTTCACTTAATAATATCATATTTTTCGTACGTAAATTAATAATATTCACAAAAATATTCCGATCGATTCGGCAATAACTTTTCGAGCTAGTATTCCCGCAAGTTGGAAAAAAGTAGTTTCGGAAAAAACGCATTGGAAAACGTTCGTTCTTGGGCGTTCTTGGGCACTGAATGAAGCGTTGTTTACCTTAATGCTCATATCTTGGGAACTAATTGGAATTGGAATAAAAACCATATATTTGATTTTTTGAACCATCTAAACCAGTTATGAACGTTATGAGCCGCGGCAAAGGTCTACTTTATACGCGGTATTCAGTCAGTATATATGTATCTATGTATGTATTTACAGCCATGTGAAAAATAATAAGGAAAGTTGGCTTTATTTCAGAAAAGGTCCATAAAATGGCTATTTCCCATTACTTTGAAGTGAACTTAAGTTTTATAGGTTGTTTAACATTTGAACTTCTTAATGTAAAAGGAAAAAACCCAATAGTAGTGGTGAAAAACTTAAAAAGTCCGATTTGCTTCAACCCTGGAAAACTTCATGCGCTTAGTAATATGTGTCGCGTTTAAAAGTGGTACCTTTCTTGGGCTGCAGGCTTTTATGTTATGATGGCAAAGATATTTTCTAACTGTTTGATCAGTCGCATTTATTATAAGCTCTTCTTTGAGCTCGGTAGCGGACTTGAAGGGACCCTTCTTGCTCTGACGAATTTGTCTTTTGTCATGAATAGGTGTCAAGGACAGTTGGCTTTATTTCAGAAAAAGGTCCATAAAATGGATATTTCACATTACTTTGAAGTGAACTTAATTTTTATCGGTTGTTCAACATTTGAACTTCTTAATGTAAAAGGAAAAAAACCAATCGTAGTGGTGAAAAACTTAAAAAAAAATGTTAAAGCTCATACTTAAAATATATGATATATTTTATACCCTGAATATGACTCTCAGTTATTGTGAAGACCAAAAAAAAAAATTTGAAGCAGTTAAAACTATTAAACACAAAGGTGGATCAATTATGGTATGGGGCTCCCATAGTGCTGCCATAGTGATTGCTCTAAAGCGTCTATCATCATACAGGGTACATCCCTGTTCGCCAGGAAAAAATTTTCACATGGTTCTTTTGGACTTTAGATTGTTATATATTAGTTTTACTCGTAATTTAGAAGGTTTCATCTGCGTAAAACATTTTATTTGAATTACTAGAATATTTAAATGGGACTTGCCTCTCGATTCTCAGCATATTTTTCTCCAGTTTTTTTTAATATTTTTTATTTTTGTCGGGGTTTTTCCTTCTTTCGTTCTTTTATATGTTTTATTACATTATCCATCATAACCTTGGAACACTTCAATGTTTCGGCAAGTTTCCGCAACAATAATTCTTTATTCTGGACGTTTTTCATATCCATGCGTACCAGGACGCTGCTGTGCATGTCCTTTACCATCCTAAGCATCTAAACTTTATTTTATGGATGTTTTTACATCTAAAATAACTAACACTAATTATTCGCAATATTGTAAAACCAAATAACTCTTAGAAAACCGGTTTTTTTTCGAAGTATAATATGTTTTATGTGTGTGTCCCTATTATTTTTCACAGCTTTAAGTATATGACACATCGACACAACATATACAACACAATATGACATATGACACAACATTAAGAAGTTCAAATGTTAAACAACCTATAAAAATTAAGTTCACTTCAAAGTAATGGGAAATATCCATTTTATAGACCTTTTTCTGAAATAAAGCCAACTGTCCTGTTTTTCACATGACTGTATGTAATTCATACAATATATTTCATATCATATGTTCGCAAAAGGGTTCAATCGAATTTAAAAAAAGTATTCATGAAAAATAAAATTAATTAATTAATTAGGGAGTTTATTACACTAGTCGACACGACTTTTCCGCTGTCTCCAAAAATGACTTTTTCTGATAGATTTGGATGTTTAAAAATTTTGAAGAATGTTTTTTTTTTTCATGGAGTAGTTTTTTTTTAAAGAATTTTTTAAAAATCTAGTATTTTTTGTCATAGGAAGTGCTTCTATTTTTCACATAACTCACATTTCATACAACTGGTTGTACTGAACTTTGCAGTTAAAAAAGCTGATAAATGCAGCTATAAATCCGACTCAGACACTTTGTAGCAGAAACTTAACGTCTGGCAGATATTAAGCTTCCAAATTGAAATTTCATCATTTTTTTCGGTATTTTTTACCCGAAAGTTTGACTTTGAAAATTCAGGAAAAATCGAAAAAAAAATAAATGAATGCCTTGATTGTTTTTTGTTTTAGATAGACTCATTAATTACGCGTCGTTTAAGGTATCGCTTATAAAAATATAAAATCAAACGGCTAAGTTATAACCGTTTGACCAAAACGACCGAAATCTCATTTTATCTGAAAAAATACCGAAAAATACTTGAATTTATTTAAGTGTTATGATACTTAAATATTTTTATTGTTACTGCTTGTTACTATTTTTAAAATGGTTTGTCTGTCTTCTTTTGTCATTTAAGTCAGATTCTTTTATGAGAGTCCACACATAGTCGCCCAACATATTCTCATTCCAAACACCTTGATACCGTCGTTCCATAGCTTTTAATTGTTGGTGAAATCTCTCTCCGGTCATTGGTCATTGGTCATTACTTGAATCCGTTGTTCCATACGACGAAGAAGACATCTCCTCTTTTTTGCGTTTTAATGGCGATATTTCCTTCAAAGGAGGAGCAGGAAGCGTAAAGCCTTGACGAGACTCTTGCGGGTATTTATATCTCTCACCTACCCCAAACCCTTTTTTTCGAATAAACAAAAGAAACATTCAGTGCTGAGATTTTTTGGTTTTCTCCATAGCATTGGAGTTCCAAATCGAAATTGTTTTCTAAAAAAAAAATGTGCAAGAAAAAATGTAATGCTTAGTATTTTTTGTACACTTCATAGCTTCTGATTTAGGGTAACTTACTTTTCCTCTTTATTAAATGCTGTTAAATTCAATTTGCACGTTTTGCATATACAGCTTGGAGCCCACTCTTCGCCAATACTTTTGGGCCACATCTTATAGTTTTCCTTATACTGTTCTTGGAACTTTTCGGTAAAAACGATTTTTTCTTCTTTGCTGGTCATATACTTTCCACATATGTAGCAAAACGAGTCTGCTCGGTAAGCACATGAAGTTGACCGACTTGGGTTGTCCATTTCAATTAGAAACAATTGGTATTTTTCGAAAACACACGATCGTATTCTGCTGGAAGTCAGAACTACACTGAGGCAGGGATACTATAGGTACAGAGTTATATATCCTTTTTTATGAATAGCTTGAAGGAGAAAGGTCAAATATCTGCGGGACCAGCACCTGTGAAGGAAAAAGGTCAACATTTGACCCTAACAGGTATTTATGTATATTTATCCTCACCAAGGCTTAGGTATAAGGAATAAGGAATAAAACTGTCCACAACACTTACACCCCAAATAAATATGACCAGGGAGGATATATATCCGATATATATCAATACCTAAGACTCGGTAAAACCAAAATTACAGGTCCTTTTTGTTTTTTGCAATCCCATTTTGGAAGTTGGACCAAAAACGTACCGGACGGTATTTTTCAGGTAAAAGTCATTTTGGGTCGTTTTGGTCAAACGGTTATAACTTAGCCGTTTGATTTTATATTTTTATAAGCGATACCTTAAACGACGCGTAATTAATGTGTCTATCTAAAACCAAAAATCCAGGCATTCATTTATTTTTTTTCGATTTTTCCTGAAGTTTCAAAGTCAAAATTTCGGGTAAAAAATACCGAAAAAAATGATGAAATTTCAATTTGGAAGCTTAATATCTGCCAGACGTTAAGTTTCTGCTACAAAGTGTCTGAGTCGGATTTATAGCTGCATTTATCAGCATTTTTTAACTGCAAAGTTCAATACAACCAGTTGTATGAAACGAGAGTTATGTGAAAAATAGAAGCACTACCTATGACAAAAAATACCAGATTTTTTAAAAATTCTTAAAAAAAAACTACTCCATGAAAAAAAAACCATAATTCTTAAAAAAAATTTAAATCTCCCAATCTATTAGAAAAAGTCATTTTTGGAGACAGCGGAAAAAAAAGTTGAAATTTGTCGAGTAGTGTTATTTATTTATTATTTTATATATGTATTATTTTATTATTACATTTTATATATTATGCTAACGCACTAGCGGCTTAAGGCCTGTATCCAGCACCGCGGAATTTTACTGAAAGGAATCTGCTCATTATTTCGGCGAATGTAATGTGACCAAGAAACTTAAAAGTTATTTGCCACTCTCATGAATCAGCTGTGCTTTGTAAACAGCGCCAATTTTGAAAATTAAACTAAAATGGAAAAAAGGAAGAAAGTAATTCTGACGATGAAGTGATTGTGTTGGTAGCGGCACATATTGTTGTAAGAAGAAGTACAGCTCAGTTGGAGGCGCCAAAATGTCAAAATGATCAATATGCTCATTTTCCGTGATCCGCTAAAGACATGATATTGCCTCAACTGCTTTTATTAAAGCAATCCTCTCCTCACTTTAAACATTTGCATATCTCTTTTTGGTTTTGCGCACAAATTTTGCCCCCACCTTTCACTTTGACTTCAGTAAAAATAGGCACATATATTTTACTGGCACCCCTATCAGCTGTTCTCACAGTCGACATTCGTGTGAATATCGATACTGTCGATACAAATTCGTGGATCCCGTTTACGTTGCTGGATACTGACGCCAGGAAAACACAAACGAAAAATTACCGGCCCCGTTTTTTTTATATAAAGTTTGGCAGTAATTTTTAGTTTCCGCGGTGCTGGATACCCAGCTTTAGAAAAAAAAAATTACGCCCCGTAAAAGCAAAAATCGTTTGGTCTCTCTATCCTCATGTTCCTTATAATTTGGATCCTTTTCACTCCTACATACTTCTCGCATCACTAAAATGTAAAACGTATTTGGTGGTCTGAGTTTTGATCAGTTTTTTTGTGTGTGACTTAAATTTTGTTATACCCGGTACTCCAAGATTATAGGGGTATATTCGATTTGTGGTGATATTAGATGTGTGTAATACCCATTTTACATTAGAGCGCATCATTGGATTTTTCCGTTAAATGGAACGACAATGCGACAATGATGCCCATAAGAACCCTGTGGATAGAAGAAGACAAACATGCGACCGCATGTTTTAAGATTCGCCGCATCATTTGCAGGTGTTACCGTATTCTGACAAGTATTTTTACAAAATACTGAAATTATTCGGGGTATCGACGCGGTTAAGGGGTATTTTTGTCGAATCAAACAATAAATTCATTTTAAAGTAGAGCGGCCAAACCATTCCTGAACATTTCAATTAAAATAAGCCTGATTGCAACCAACAAAATGATAACAAAAATACTTCCAAGGGTCCAACAAGATCTTTTGGGATGCAGTGATTATAGCTTTTACCACTTCAAAATTTAAGTAAGCAGCACGTAGTTTTTGTTCGTTGGGAGTCAATGAGCTTTACTTACATGGGACTCCTCCTTAACAAGCTCCATAAACAATAGGGTAAAATGCTATTACGCCCAGAACGAAGCGTTTCCGACACCATAAAGTATATATATTCTTGATTAGCATCAATAGCCGAGGCGATATAGCCATATCTGTATATCCGTCCATCCGTCTTCATAAGCCTAGATCTCAAAGACTAACACCTGTGTTATCACACTGCTACAAGTGTATTTAAAAATTTTGCCACGCCTCCTTCTGCCCCCCAAAGAACGAAAATCTGTGGCATAAATAATTTTGAAGATGCGGCCTAATGTAAAAAGGGTATTAAGCCGCATCAGCTTTTGTCAGCTTTTGTTAGCTCGACTGAACAAAAATTACGTGCTGCTTACTTTAATTTTGAAGTAGCTGCTTAAAAGTTTTAATCAGTGCATCTTAAAAGATCTTTCTGGACCATTGCAATTATTTGTGTTACCATTTTGTTGCTTGCAATCGGACATATTTTAATTGAAATGTTCAGGAATGGTTTGGCCGCTCAACTTTAAATTGAATTTGTTTGTTTCGACAAAAATACCCCGATACCTCGTCGATACCCCGAATAATTTCAGTATTTTGTAAAAATACTTGTCAGAATACGGTAACACTTGCCAATGATGCGGCGAATGTTTATACATGCGGCCGCATGTTTGTCTTCTTCTATCCACAGGGCTCTTATGGGCATCATTGTTGCTATTTCCATTTATTTTCATTTTTACTGACAGGAATCTGCTTTTTATTTTTTATGTGTGGAATTTAACTAAAATAGTCTGACCAAGAACCTAAAAAGTGATTTGCCACTCTTATGAATCAGCTGTTTTGTAAACAGCGCCAATCTTGAAAATTCCACTAAAATTAAAAAAGAAAGAAAAGTAATTCTGACGATGAAGTGATTGTGTACGGGAAGAAGAAGTACAGCACAGTCGGAGGCGCCAAAATGTCAAAATTATCAAAATGTCTATTTTCCGTGATCCGCCAATTACATGGTCTTGCCTCAACTGCTTTTATTAAATCTTCTCCTCGCGTTGAATATCTCTTTTTGGATTTGCGCATAGTTTTTTCCTCCATCTTTCACTTTTACTTCAGTAATAATAGGCACATATATATTCCTGGCGGGAATATCAGCAGTTCTTTCAATCCACAATCGTGTCGATAGACCAACTATCGATAAGAATTCGTGTATTTCGTTTACCATGCTGGATACTGAGGCCAGGAAAAGACAAACGAAAAATTCCTGGCCCAGTTTTTTTATATGGGGTTTGACAGTAATTTTAGTTTCCGCGGTGCTGGATACCTAGCTTAAAGGCCTGTATCCAGCACCGCGGAATTTTACTGAAAGGAAACAGCTCATTATTTCGGATGTGTGGAAGAACCTAAAAAGTGATTTGCCACTCTCATGAATCAGCTGTGCTTTGTAAACAGCGCCAATTTTGAAAATTAAACTAAAATTGAAAAAAGGAAGAAAGTAATTCTGACGATGAAGTGATTGTGTTGGTAGCGGCACATATTGTTGTAAGAAGAAGTACAGCACAGTTGGAGGCGCCAAAATGTCAAAATGATCAATATGCTCATTTTCCGTGATCCGCTAAAGACATGATATTGCCTCAACTGCTTTTATTAAAGCAATCCTCTCTTCACTTTAAACATTTGCATATCTCTTTTTGGTTTTGCGCACAAATTTTGCCCCCACCTTTCACTTTGACTTCAGTAAAAATAGGCACATATATTTTACTGGCACCCCTATCAGCTGTTCTCACAGTCCACATTCGTGTGAATATCGATACTGTCGATACAAATTCGTGGATCCCGTTTACGTTGCTGGATACTGACTCCAGGAAAACACAAACGAAAAATTACCGGCCCCGTTTTTTTTATATGAAGTTTGGCAGTAATTTTTAGTTTCCGCTTCCAGCTTAACGGAAAAATCCAATGATGCGCCCTAATGTAAAAAGAGTATTAACAAAATAAAAATTGTTGATCGGTATATTTTGAGTCGGTATATTTCGGTATATGTCTGAGGGTCCGACGGTATATTTTATCGATTAATCCGCGGTCACACTGCCTCTCGTTTGTTATAAACGTTTGTTTACAAAAAAATTATTCCCAAAACAAACTTCTTAAAGCAAAATTTCAATTATTTAAATTTCTTATAACGAAAATGTAATAACATGATAGTTCGGTAAAAATTAAGGGCAATACATGTAAATATACATGGGTATGTGTACACATGCATTTATACTGTGTTTGTTGGTATGTTGGAGTTGGAGTTGGTTTTGGTATTAAAAAACAATATTTTGTATGCATATGTGTTTCGTTGATTAAACTTAGCTTAAAAGTGCACACCCATCTCAGATATAAACATGCATATGTATAGAGATGTATGTTCACACATGTACATATTTAAAAATGCACGCATATATGATTTGCGTGTATTCTATAATCTGGCAGAGTGTATTCGGATATTGAAAATATGTACATATTTATGTATACATAATGAAAAACAGAGAAGGAAGGATATGGGACCACATAAAGTAAACATATACGATGTATTATACATATACTTACATACATATGTACATTAACTCATTCAAGTAAAATACATTTTTGTCACATATGTAGCAGTTGTTGTTTTTTTATACTCGGTACTCGGAGAGTAACGCCCAAAAGAATATATTCTTGATCAGCATCAGAATGCGCAGAATCATGGAGAATGCCCGTATTTATCAGATTGCCGAATCTGGATCAGGTCAAACTACTATTATAGCCAGAAGAACATATTAAACGGAACGCCTGCTAAGCGATTAATCATTCCCTCTCTCTCTCGCACATACTTCCAAGAGCCGTTGATATATACATACATATGTATAAAGGGAAATATATATATAATATATATATGTATATATACAAATTTCCAAAGTGTTCGACTTCATTTTTTGAGATTCTTTTTTTGGCTAAAATTAAATTTGTCCTTGCGATCATATAACAAATTACATAAATCGTTAACTCACATTTACATACATATGTATGTAAACTGCCTGAGAGCCTGATGACGTTACCCCTTCGTTTTTTTAAACTATTTTTAAAGTCGTCCTATTGACCGAACACTTTCGAAAATTCTGGCTTGATTCCATGTGCACACTGTAGCTTAAGCTGATAGCTTATTTTTCAGCTCCGAAACCCTGCACCGGGGCAAGTACGCACACTATGACTGAATCGACCCGAAGCTTGACGAATTTGTTAACATAGATATGTGTACAGACACGCTCCGGTTTTCACTTACAAAAGTAAAGTAAATGGAAAAGTATTTTCAGCGAAAACGTCACGTTAGGTGCTACCGTTTTCACAAATTGTTGTCATCGATATGTTTAATTTTATCATCGTTTCTGACAAACAACAAGAGTTGAAGCAAAAACGTCGCAAAACGTCAGCTGTTAGCACGAAAACGAAATATATGTTTTTGGCCTGACATACATCTTTCTTCCGAGTCAAATTTGAGGTAAGGATTAAAAATATATTCATAAAGAAGGCACAATTCGACCATAACTTTTTCGCTGTCATTTTTCTTGACATTTTTTTTTTGTACTTTCAATCTGTTGCCATGTCTATCAGTTTGGGCGCTAACAAAATTGCCTGATGGGCCATGGTGGTATAGAAATTTTTGTTTGCTGGAAAACCGTTTAATATTATGTATGATAGCTCAAAAAACAGTTTTAATTGTTATTACAGCAGAGGTGAATCTTACATTTCTTACAAGAAATGTAAAATATCTGTGTTTGTAACAGTTTTTAACGGTAAAATGGCATTTGGGATGGTACAAAATTGGCTGCAACTTAGGCAGATGACAGAGTGCGCGCGAGAAGCGATGCGAGATGCGATGAGCAAAGCGAGAAGATAGCAGAGTAAGAGATGTGCGAGAAGCGAGCTACATTGATCTCTATTAGTTCTTAATGTGAAGGTGATAGTTTTTGCTCTCTTGGTACCAAAAACCAAAATTTTTACTTCAATAATTACGTTTTCTATGTTTATCTCCACGGATGTTTTTAAAACAAACGGTAATTAAAGCACAGAATGCAAGAAAATAATCGTACACTCTCAGAGAGTTGAGAGTTGCTCTCGCTTTATCGCTTGAACTCGCAACTAGCTTCGCTCTCACTCTGACATCTTTCGAGCGATTGCACTTAAAAAAGCTTGCAGTGGTTTATTGCTCATTCTCGCCCAATATTATCGCTTCGCTTCTCGATACCTTAAACGCCTAATTAATGTGCAAACCAAAAATGCAGGCTAAGAAATTTCCTTTCGACTTTTCCTTAACATTTTGGAAAAATAAACCGAAAAAATTTGTCATCTGAAAGCCTCATATCTTCCAGACGGTAAGATAAAGCTACAAAAGGTTTGGGACTGAATTATAGCTGCAAAAGCCATTTCTTAGAATTGCAAAGTTCAATCACTAGCCATACTGTATATAGATGCGCCAGTTCATACATTTCGCTGTCCGCAGCGAAGCAGCAGGTATTGAGAAATAGAGACTTCATATTTATTTAAAGTCGCCGCTCAAATTAGCTACCAGGTCCAAATCTAGATCGGTAACATGTGTGTCACTTATTTGACTTCTAAGCTTTGTCAGAATTATTTTAAGACTGGAAAAAAACACCTCGCAGCTATATGTCTTACCAAACATTGTGGAGAGCTTTTAATATACCCAAAAATGTTGTCCAGTTTCCAAAGGAACACCAACATCATTGCGAAATTGCACTAGCTCTTCACGTAATGAAGTGTCCAGATCGGCAAGCTCAACGGTAAATGGAAAATCATGTAATTCTATTGTACGCGTTATAATATTGAAATATTTAAACCATTCTCTGAAATTTTCTCTTAAATTCTGGACTATATAAAAATATAAGCGAGGTTTTTTAACTCTACTATGTTATTGTTTTTTATGTTCGTGACCAATATGTAATGTTATGTATCAAAATGGGCTACTGTCCTAGTGAGTTAAACATATTTATGATCTTTACCTTGTAAGGACATATTTAGAACATTTAATATTTCTGTTACATCACACAGAAATGCTAAATCAATTAAAAAATTTGGATTTTCTATTGGTATAGGCAGATCAATGTTCCCATTGGTTTTCAAAAAGCTTGCCGCTTCTTTTCGCAAATTAAAGAGACGCGCTAAGCATTTCCCACTACTTAGCCACCGTACTTCTGTATACATAAAAAAATTTCCATATTCTGCATCGAATCTTTTGACACTCATTAAATTTCCTATGAGTTAAGGCATTATGTCCACCTCTAATTTTGTTATGGTTCTAACAAAAATGTTCATTACTATGATCATTTTAAGTTGTTTTGCAAAGAGGGCTTCTTGGTGAATTATACAATGGAACGAGTGGCAATGAATTCCATTCATTTTGAGAATCCCCACAAGGTCGTTGTTTTTGCCTGTCATGACCGCCGCTCCATCGGTAGATACTGCACTTAATTTCTTTTTATTTGCAAAACACAAAACCTTTATCGAAAGTTCATCAAATAATATTTTCCTTGTAACATGAAGTTCTTCTAAGCAAACGAGATTTTTATCAACGGTTTTGACACAGATGATAAGTTGGCAAATATTATTGATATCCATACTCTCGTCTAGAGAAACAGAAAAATATTTCCAGTTAGTCAGCCCCTTTTTTGCCTCCCAATGTATAAATTGACTTATTTCTTTTATCACCGCAATTTTGAAATACGCCTTTTTTCCTGTGTCTATTTGTTGTAAAACGTCGAACATTATAGTTTTAAACAAAGCACCGTCTGTAAAAAGCCGACATTGTCTCGCTATATGTCTCGTATATGAAGCTTTCAATATAGGATCGTTTTTAATTGTAAACAATGCAATGTTTCAATTTTGGGTGCAATATATATTAGAAAATATTAGGTTCGCTAAGTCCCTTGATCCGAGCATGGTTAATATGATAGGGCCTCTCAGTACAAAATAGTGCGCATCGATTTGCAACATATTTGCAAATCAAACATTGCACCCCGCCATCCATACTTTCTAAAAAGAAAAAATCAAAATCCCACATTAGGTAGATCATTTTTGTCAGTGTACAATTTAATTTGCGCAGAAAAATCATGAAGTGGCTCACCGTAGTCTTTACCATTTGACTTCTGAACGCAAACTGATTCATGTCTGCTGCCGCAGCGCTGACGAGCAGAAACGAAACCGCATGAGCACAGGCCCGAAGGCACACGATTCATTTTCTCTGTCGCCACGGGACCCAAGCAGATAGGGCCGATGCCATACGAAGTGTTTACACAGTGTGATTTATATAATAAAATTAAAATAAAGAAATAACTGGTTTTTTTTCCACGCCCAAGTGTACCACCTTCCATCCACCCTGCCAATTCTTCACTTATTTTGTGGCGGTAAAACCAGAAGAATACACAACATTTTGTTCTAGCGTCCATCAATACACACGCCAAGTACGTGAGAATCCATGTGCACCCATACATTAAAATAATCAGATAATCATGTAAATATACATGGGTATGTGTACACATGCATTTATACTGTGTTTGTTGGTATGTTGGAGTTGGAGTTGGTTTTGGTATTAAAAAACAATATTTTGTATGCATATGTGTTTCGTTGATTAAACTTAGCTTAAAAGTGCACACCCATCTCAGATATAAACATGCATATGTATAGAGATGTATGTTCACACATGTACATATTTAAAAATGCACGCATATATGATTTGCGTGTATTCTATAATCTGGCAGAGTGTATTCGGATATTGAAAATATGTACATATTTATGTATACATAATGAAAAACAGAGAAGGAAGGATATGGGACCACATAAAGTAAACATATACGATGTATTATACATATACTTACATACATATGTACATTAACTCATTCAAGTAAAATACATTTTTGTCACATATGTAGCAGTTGTTGTTTTTTTATACTCGGTACTCGGAGAGTAACGCCCAAAAGAATATATTCTTGATCAGCATCAGAATGCGCAGAATCATGGAGAATGCCCGTATTTATCAGATTGCCGAATCTGGATCAGGTCAAACTACTATTATAGCCAGAAGAACATATTAAACGGAACGCCTGCTAAGCGATTAATCATTCCCTCTCTCTCTCGCACATACTTCCAAGAGCCGTTGATATATACATACATATGTATAAAGGGAAATATATATATAATATATATATGTATATATACAAATTTCCAAAGTGTTCGACTTCATTTTTTGAGATTCTTTTTTTGGCTAAAATTAAATTTGTCCTTGCGATCATATAACAAATTACATAAATCGTTAACTCACATTTACATACATATGTATGTAAACTGCCTGAGAGCCTGATGACGTTACCCCTTCGTTTTTTTAAACTATTTTTAAAGTCGTCCTATTGACCGAACACTTTCGAAAATTCTGGCTTGATTCCATGTGCACACTGTAGCTTAAGCTGATAGCTTATTTTTCAGCTCCGAAACCCTGCACCGGGGCAAGTACGCACACTATGACTGAATCGACCCGAAGCTTGACGAATTTGTTAACATAGATATGTGTACAGACACGCTCCGGTTTTCACTTACAAAAGTAAAGTAAATGGAAAAGTATTTTCAGCGAAAACGTCACGTTAGGTGCTACCGTTTTCACAAATTGTTGTCATCGATATGTTTAATTTTATCATCGTTTCTGACAAACAACAAGAGTTGAAGCAAAAACGTCGCAAAACGTCAGCTGTTAGCACGAAAACGAAATATATGTTTTTGGCCTGACATACATCTTTCTTCCGAGTCAAATTTGAGGTAAGGATTAAAAATATATTCATAAAGAAGGCACAATTCGACCATAACTTTTTCGCTGTCATTTTTCTTGACATTTTTTTTTTGTACTTTCAATCTGTTGCCATGTCTATCAGTTTGGGCGCTAACAAAATTGCCTGATGGGCCATGGTGGTATAGAAATTTTTGTTTGCTGGAAAACCGTTTAATATTATGTATGATAGCTCAAAAAACAGTTTTAATTGTTATTACAGCAGAGGTGAATCTTACATTTCTTACAAGAAATGTAAAATATCTGTGTTTGTAACAGTTTTTAACGGTAAAATGGCATTTGGGATGGTACAAAATTGGCTGCAACTTAGGCAGATGACAGAGTGCGCGCGAGAAGCGATGCGAGATGCGATGAGCAAAGCGAGAAGATAGCAGAGTAAGAGATGTGCGAGAAGCGAGCTACATTGATCTCTATTAGTTCTTAATGTGAAGGTGATAGTTTTTGCTCTCTTGGTACCAAAAACCAAAATTTTTACTTCAATAATTACGTTTTCTATGTTTATCTCCACGGATGTTTTTAAAACAAACGGTAATTAAAGCACAGAATGCAAGAAAATAATCGTACACTCTCAGAGAGTTGAGAGTTGCTCTCGCTTTATCGCTTGAACTCGCAACTAGCTTCGCTCTCACTCTGACATCTTTCGAGCGATTGCACTTAAAAAAGCTTGCAGTGGTTTATTGCTCATTCTCGCCCAATATTATCGCTTCGCTTCTCGATACCTTAAACGCCTAATTAATGTGCAAACCAAAAATGCAGGCTAAGAAATTTCCTTTCGACTTTTCCTTAACATTTTGGAAAAATAAACCGAAAAAATTTGTCATCTGAAAGCCTCATATCTTCCAGACGGTAAGATAAAGCTACAAAAGGTTTGGGACTGAATTATAGCTGCAAAAGCCATTTCTTAGAATTGCAAAGTTCAATCACTAGCCATACTGTATATAGATGCGCCAGTTCATACATTTCGCTGTCCGCAGCGAAGCAGCAGGTATTGAGAAATAGAGACTTCATATTTATTTAAAGTCGCCGCTCAAATTAGCTACCAGGTCCAAATCTAGATCGGTAACATGTGTGTCACTTATTTGACTTCTAAGCTTTGTCAGAATTATTTTAAGACTGGAAAAAAACACCTCGCAGCTATATGTCTTACCAAACATTGTGGAGAGCTTTTAATATACCCAAAAATGTTGTCCAGTTTCCAAAGGAACACCAACATCATTGCGAAATTGCACTAGCTCTTCACGTAATGAAGTGTCCAGATCGGCAAGCTCAACGGTAAATGGAAAATCATGTAATTCTATTGTACGCGTTATAATATTGAAATATTTAAACCATTCTCTGAAATTTTCTCTTAAATTCTGGACTATATAAAAATATAAGCGAGGTTTTTTAACTCTACTATGTTATTGTTTTTTATGTTCGTGACCAATATGTAATGTTATGTATCAAAATGGGCTACTGTCCTAGTGAGTTAAACATATTTATGATCTTTACCTTGTAAGGACATATTTAGAACATTTAATATTTCTGTTACATCACACAGAAATGCTAAATCAATTAAAAAATTTGGATTTTCTATTGGTATAGGCAGATCAATGTTCCCATTGGTTTTCAAAAAGCTTGCCGCTTCTTTTCGCAAATTAAAGAGACGCGCTAAGCATTTCCCACTACTTAGCCACCGTACTTCTGTATACATAAAAAAATTTCCATATTCTGCATCGAATCTTTTGACACTCATTAAATTTCCTATGAGTTAAGGCATTATGTCCACCTCTAATTTTGTTATGGTTCTAACAAAAATGTTCATTACTATGATCATTTTAAGTTGTTTTGCAAAGAGGGCTTCTTGGTGAATTATACAATGGAACGAGTGGCAATGAATTCCATTCATTTTGAGAATCCCCACAAGGTCGTTGTTTTTGCCTGTCATGACCGCCGCTCCATCGGTAGATACTGCACTTAATTTCTTTTTATTTGCAAAACACAAAACCTTTATCGAAAGTTCATCAAATAATATTTTCCTTGTAACATGAAGTTCTTCTAAGCAAACGAGATTTTTATCAACGGTTTTGACACAGATGATAAGTTGGCAAATATTATTGATATCCATACTCTCGTCTAGAGAAACAGAAAAATATTTCCAGTTAGTCAGCCCCTTTTTTGCCTCCCAATGTATAAATTGACTTATTTCTTTTATCACCGCAATTTTGAAATACGCCTTTTTTCCTGTGTCTATTTGTTGTAAAACGTCGAACATTATAGTTTTAAACAAAGCACCGTCTGTAAAAAGCCGACATTGTCTCGCTATATGTCTCGTATATGAAGCTTTCAATATAGGATCGTTTTTAATTGTAAACAATGCAATGTTTCAATTTTGGGTGCAATATATATTAGAAAATATTAGGTTCGCTAAGTCCCTTGATCCGAGCATGGTTAATATGATAGGGCCTCTCAGTACAAAATAGTGCGCATCGATTTGCAACATATTTGCAAATCAAACATTGCACCCCGCCATCCATACTTTCTAAAAAGAAAAAATCAAAATCCCACATTAGGTAGATCATTTTTGTCAGTGTACAATTTAATTTGCGCAGAAAAATCATGAAGTGGCTCACCGTAGTCTTTACCATTTGACTTCTGAACGCAAACTGATTCATGTCTGCTGCCGCAGCGCTGACGAGCAGAAACGAAACCGCATGAGCACAGGCCCGAAGGCACACGATTCATTTTCTCTGTCGCCACGGGACCCAAGCAGATAGGGCCGATGCCATACGAAGTGTTTACACAGTGTGATTTATATAATAAAATTAAAATAAAGAAATAACTGGTTTTTTTTCCACGCCCAAGTGTACCACCTTCCATCCACCCTGCCAATTCTTCACTTATTTTGTGGCGGTAAAACCAGAAGAATACACAACATTTTGTTCTAGCGTCCATCAATACACACGCCAAGTACGTGAGAATCCATGTGCACCCATACATTAAAATAATCAGATACAAGACAAAACAGATACAGAAAAAGCACTCCACATCATGAGCCAATCATGACGACATCATAGCCGAATGAATCGATCCTCACCTGAAGTCTCGATGTCTCAATACCTGCTGCCTCGCTGCGAACAGCGACATGTACAGCTGTGAAGAAATAATAGCACCACCACCACAAGCAATTTTTAAATAGTTGCCAAACTCACATTTTTAACTTAAAGGAAACATTAAGCACATTTTTAGAAATGGAAGACTTTTATAAACATAGGAATAGACAAAAAAATCTTCTTTCTTTTTAACGTTTTCAAGTTATTTTAGAAAATTTGTTGAAAGTGATGAAATTAGTAAAAAAAAAAGCACCACTTTTCAAAAATGGAATTAAAAACAAAATAATGACCAATAAGTAACGAATTCATTAGTTAACAATTTGGAACCATTATTACTAAATCTATAATAATCATTTAATATTTAGTACAATGTCCTTTTTTGGCAATAACAGCTGCGCAGCGTCTTGGCATAGAATAAATCAAGTCCTGGCATCGTTTAAGTGCCAGGACTCTTTAATTTATACCCAAAGTGATCCGATAGTGGCTGGCTTGGAAGTAGCGAGCCACACGCAAGGACCACAGATATTTGATCGGATCAGGTCAGGTGACTGAACAAGCCACACCAAAACGTTCACACAGTTTGCCCTGAACCATTCCTTTGCTTTCTTGCTGGTGTATTTGGGGTCATAGTCCTGTTGAAAGACCCATACGAGCGGACTTTCATATTCTGAAAAGATTAGCATTACTGTCTCCACGATATTCACCTACACATGCTATTGGACCTACTCCATAGTAGAAGAAGCAGGTCCATACCATTTTACTAAACCCTCCATGATTACTGGTTTTTGTGGTGTACTAAAGTTTGTATTCTATTTTCCTTGGACGTCTAACGTATGATCGAGATCCTTTTCCACTGTTTGATCAGTCGCATTTATTATAAGTTCTTCTTTAAGCTCGGTAGCGGACTTGAAGGGACCCTTCTTGCTCTGACGAATCTGTCTTTTGCCATGAATGGGGGTCATAGATGGTTTTCTTTCGCGTGTTTCAGCCTTTTCTTCATAGTTGAAGACGTTTTAAATCATTTTATTGGAGCATCATACCAATCGACCAACTTCTCTGTACGTTTTTCAGTCTAATATCAATTTTTTGATAAGATAGCGCATCTCCGCTGTGCAGTGCTTACCACGTCCCATTGTAATGATTATTATTAACTTTTATGGCAGAAACAATGAAATCTTAGTCAAAACTAATGAATACGTGCCTTCTACAAAGACAATTCTGAGAAATATAGGGGCTTCACTAAGAAAATGGCTAGTGGTGCTATATTTTTTCCGCTATTTTTTGGGTCTTTTCTTACAATCCCAAAAAAAATATATAGATAGAAATTTGAAGAAGGGTAACGCAGTTTGCTGTGAAAAACATAATTTAAATTATTATTTTGGCATCGCCTAACAGCGTGTTTTTGTTTGTGCTTTTCGTAAGTACACGCAGTATCATATTTAGCCGCTCTCACCTATTAGTTTTGCTGATTTATCACTCTCTCCCTATTTCCCACACTTAAATAACTGTTCTTCCTCTCTCGCTCTCGATATTTTCTGTGCAGTAGCGCTCTCTCTCTCTCTCTCTCAAGTGTAGCTGCGGTAACCGCTCTCATTCTTACTTATTCCTCTCTTGGCGTTTATTTTGGCACACTGGTCTGATATCAGTTTTTTTTTAAAGAAAAAATAATAAAATAATTTTTAATATGGAATTCTCTGTGGTCTGTGTTAAGAAAACCTGCAAGAAGCAGATCACCCATGACCAGCCGAGTATCCCCTGCTGGCTCTGCGATAGCGTAGTGCACGCTAAATGCGCCGGGTTTTCCGGTCTCGTGGGTGATGCCATCTGCAAGAGTAATGGCCTGCATTATAGCTGTGAGGCATGCCGTCCGGCAGCGTTTATGAGGCAGACCCGGAAGGGCTTTAGGGAGCTGACCGTGGGCTTCAAAGAGCAATACGATCGGCTCCTAGCCATGGAGTCTCAGTTTAGTAGTTTCAAACTATTGACTGAGTCTCCTAGGCGCAAAAAGGTCACTCCGCGGGATCTGCATGTGCCGACTGCCCCTCGACCGGCCGATGTTGACAAGCTGACTCCGACCACCCCAAAAGTGCAGCAGTTGATATCGTTCGCCACTCCAAAGGCAACGACAGCTGCTGGTGATGAAAATTCGGTAGCCGAATTTATCGCGTCGGAGAGCATGCAGCCAAGACCGTCTGTAGCGTCCGTGTCCGTAGTATCAAATTCATTAGCTGTCCCCGCAATTCCGACCCCACCAGTCAATATACGACCCGGACCACCGGGTATTACCATCACAGGTGATAGGCCAAGTGGTGCCAAGATTGGTCGGGATCCCACCAAAGAGACAAGTTTTTGTCTCACGACTTGCCCCTGACTCCACAATTAAAGATGTGACGGCTTATATTCAAAGCCGCATACAAGCCGTTGATTTCAAGGTGGAAAAGTTCAACTTTTCTTATGCCAGGGAGATAGCTTCTTTTAAAATGAGTGTCTCCCAAACTCACTTTAACACCATCTGTTCTGCCAAATTTTGGCCGGAGCATTTGGTGGTGAAGGAGTTTAAGGCAAAGAAGAAGACTAGGCCCCCAATAACTCTGCCAACTAATCAGACCAGTGCTCCTTCGTCATTTTCCCGCTCTACCTCCACCCGTCCAAAAAACTAACAAACTCTCTTTTAGTGACCTATCAGAATGTTCGAGGCTTGCGTAGTAAGCTCAGCATTCTTTTCCTGGATAGTGTCGCATTTGCATCCAACGTTATTGTGTTTACCGAAACCTGGTTAAAGCCGGACATTCTTAGTTCCGAAGTTTTGGCAGGTCGGTACACAACTTTTAGAAAGGATCGTTCGTCTCGACGTGCAGGAGGGGTTCTGATTGCTGTGGACTTAAACTTCACCCCAAACAGTTCTACAGCTTCGTAAACAGTAAGCGTAGAACGTCCGCACACCCATCCTCGCTATCTTTCCTTAATACGTCGGCAGATAATGATCAGGCAATTGCCGATCTTTTTGCCCGTTTTTTCCAAACTACCTATTCGCAGGACGTTTACTCTGGTCAGCCGTATCCATACAGTTTACCGCGATCGAACGGCATTTTCTGTCCTTTGCTAAATGAAAGCTCGTTGCTTCATGATCTACGAACAGTAAAGCCGGTGTTCTCACCGGGTCCGGACGGAGTTCCCGGCTGTGTACTCAGGTATTGTGCCAAGTCTCTGTGTGGGCCGTTGCTTAAACTGTTCAACCTATCTATAACTTCTTCATGCTTTCCCCCGATATGGAAGGAGTCTTTTATAATTCCTCTCCATAAGAAAGGTAGCAAGTCTGACGCAATGAACTATAGAGGTATATCTAAGTTATCCGCTATTCCTAAAGTGTTTGAGAAAATTTTAACTCCGCACCTGCAGCACCTATGCAGATCACTTATATCTCCAACTCAACATGGATTTATAAGGCGGAGATCAACCACTACAAATTTATTGGAGTTTACCTCCTTTATAATAAAAGGTTTTCAAGGTAACTTGCAGATGGATGTTGTTTACACCGATTTTAGTAAAGCGTTCGATTCTGTAAACCATTCCCTCCTAGCACAAAAGCTCGACCTTCTAGGGTTCCCGCCCAATCTCCTGAGATGGATCTCTAGCTACCTGTGTTCTAGGTCTCAAAGAGTCCTTTTCAAAAACTCCCTGTCCTCTCCAGTTATGGTGACTTCGGGTGTACCTCAGGGCAGCCATCTAGGCCCCTTACTCTTTACTCTCTTTACCTACCTTCTGTATTAACATACTCTCGGGTACTAATGTATGCGGATGATGTTAAGCTCTGTGTCCAGTATAAGGACATTTCTTTCCAATCCAGGTTGCAATCCGATCTCGATAGATTTCAGTCTAGGTGTTGTGCAAATTTATTAAACCTTAACGCTTCAAAATGTAAAGTAATTACTTTTCATCACTCCAGCGCCTTTCTGGTTCCTTACACCCTTTGTGGTGGTTCTCTTGAGAGAATTACCCGGGTTGATGATCTTGGTGTTCTATTAGATCCCAAGTTAAAGTTTTCAGAACACATTTCCACCATGGTGAATAAGGCCATGGGCGTGCTTGGGTTTATAAAGAGGTGGTCAAAGGAATTTGAAGACCCCTATATAACAAAGACTCTCTACACCTCTCTGGTTCGTCCGATTTTAGAATACGGCTCTTGTGTATGGTGCCCTCAGTAAAACGTACACCAGGACCGTATAGAATCAGTTCAGAAAAACTTTTTGCTCTACGCGGCCTCAACTGGGATGCAAGTGTGAGACTGCCGTCTTACCCTAATAGATTGCTTTTAATAAACTTTCCAACCTTAGCTAATCGTAGGAAAATGCTTGGTGTGATTTTTGTGCACAACTTGATCAAGGGTGACGTAGATAGCCCTGACCTGTTGAGCCGCATAAGCTTCACGATTCCTATTAGAAGAACTAGGAATTATACACCCTTGTTTCTTCCACTTTGTAGATCGAATTACTCATTGCATGAACCATTTAGGGTCCTATGCTCGGATTATAATTCCCTCTACCATATTATATCTACCACTAACTCCCTTCCTAGTCTTAAATTACTGATACTCTTATATCTTTCCCGTAATTAGTAATTACTTCGCTTCTTTAGTTAGATTAGTTCTACTTTTCCTCGAACACTAGTCTAACACCTATCTTTCCTGCATGTCCGCGATCGGTTCGGTTATCGAGTCGCGCGTTCTTGCCTGGGATCCGCGCGTAACAGCCATTGGCTGGTGTCGCTTGGGCCACTTGATGGTGCAGTCATTGCATATCAACGTCCTAAAGTATAAAGTATAAATCCAAATTTATAAAAATTGCAACATAATTCGGTTTTTTTTTATCACGAACAAAATGTATAGTAGTGCTATTACTTTTTTCGCAACTGTATGTACTTTCGCATCTTTATACTGTATAGTATTTGGTTAGTGGTTTAATTCAGTCAGATATAAGATACTTAAGTTATATGAAGAAAAGAAGCCCAATCTCTGAAAAACATGAAAAAACATCTTTTATAAATGCGTTCATCGTATACTTTTAATAAATGAATGAAACAATTATTGAATAAATATAAAAGGAGAGCGATAAGAACCAGATAATAAAAGTGCTTAAGCTTTTGCGGGAGAAAGCTTCATAGAGATAGATAGTAGCAGACAATAGCAAAGACAAACAATTATGCTCCATGACATTTACTTAACGCAATAAAAAATGTCATGTGTCGCTCTGCTCCGAACTTATTCCATAGTGGATCTGAGTGTTTGTTTTTTATACCCGGTACTCAAAGAGTATAGGGGTATATTAGATTTGTGGTGATAACGGTTGTGTGTAACGCCCAGAAGGAAGCGTTTCCGACCTCATAAAGTATATATATTCTTGATCAGCATCAATAGCCGAGTCGATATGGCCATGTCTGTCTGTCTGTCCGTCCGTCCGTCTGTCCGTCCGTCCGTCTTCATTTGCGCCTAGATCTCAGAGACTATAAAAGCTAGAGCAACCAAAATTTGTATCCAGTCTCCTGTGTGGTCACAGTACTCCAAATGTGTTGCAAAATTTCGCCCCGCCCCTTTCCGCCCGCACAAAGGACGAAAGTCTGTGGCATGCACAATTTTGAAGATACGAGAAAACTAAAAACGCAGAATCATAGAGGATGACGATTTCTATCAGAGTGTTGAATCTGGATCAGATCGGATCACTATTATAGCTACAATGAAGAAAACCATTTCGAAAGTCATCGTTCCCTCTTGCTCTCTCCCACACGCGACCCCATCTGCTTTGCCCATTAGTATTTTTTGATGCCTAGTTCTCAGAGACTATAAGAGCTAGAGCAATCAAACTTTTTATCCAAATTCCTGTGATATCAAACCAGCACGAGTTTATTTCACAATTTTGCCACGCCTCTTTCCGCTCCCACAAAGAACGAAAATCTGTGGAATCCACAATTTTTAAGATAAGAGAAAACGAAAAACGCAGAAATATGGGAAATGACCGTGTCTAACAGATTGCCGAATCTGGATCAGGTCGAATCATTATTATGGACAGAAGGAACAAATTAAATTTCAGTGGCTGCACCAAGCGCTTACTCATTCCCTCTCTCGCAAACACTTCCACGTCTCGAATATGTAGCTATACATGTCATGTAGAAATATAGGAGCAGATGTAAAAATCATATGTAAACGAAAATGGAAACATGTATAAAAACCCAAAAATGGTTTGACTTCATTTTTTGAAATATTATTATATATTGAATGCGAACATATAATAAATTTAATAAATCGTAAGCTCACAAATGTATGTAAATGTATACTGACTGAGTACCGGGTATACGGTAGAGCCGCGGCCTTTGCCGCGGCTCACAACGTTCTTCCTCGTTTTTGCTGTTGACTAGTGTAAAACACTACAGATGAACACATTTAAAATAAGGCGACACAATATACATACAAACCCAAGACAATATATTTTTGAGTTTAATTTCTTGATTGATTGATCCAAATAGCCACTTCATACAATCATCAGTTGACCCTAATTTTTTTTTAAGATTTAAAGACATTTTTTTATTTTTTATAGGTCAATTAAATCATTTCAGGAACTTTTATACTTAAACCCTAATTTCACATGCGCTAATGATGTTCATTTACGATTGGGTTTTATGCTGAAGCATAGCGGTGAATATCACATTGCTTTAAAGCATTTGAAATTGGCGCTGCTTTATACGTCTGCATCGACTTATTCTGAGCTTCATGGTAAGAGTTAACGTTTGTACAATGTTTGTTTGTAGATTTTTAATTCTTTTCGACAGAGGAGAGTACCTTTTTTTTAATAATTTGCATATTGATGATAAAAAGTAACTGGTATTATTTTTTAGTTAAGTTTCAAATTGCACATCTTTATGAAGTTCAAAATAGGCATAAGGCGGCAAAGAAAGCCTATGAATTTCTACTGAACGAAAAAAATATATCACTGAAGCTAAAAGCAGATGTTTATAGACAACTTGGTAAGTAAAGACCAAAAGCATTTTTAGACATTTTTTTATACAATAAATAACATATTTCCACAACAAAAACGATGTGAGATGCAGCTACGGCTGCGACGCTACATATACATATATCCGTAGAAGGCGTTGCATAGCCCCCGAAAATTTGTTCTTTCTGGCTATAATAATGTTCTGATATAATTCATATTCGGCAATCTGATAGATACGATCATTCTTTATAATTCTGCTTTTTTAAATGCCATTTTACCGTTAAAAACTGTTACAAAAACAGATTTTTAATTTTTTGTAAGAAAAAAAAACGATTATACATATATTTTGCACATATGCGAAATTTAATTGCAAAATTCGGCATACGATGGTTTTGGTCAATCGGCTGCAACTTGGAAGTTTATCTATCTATTCTTATAAACGATACCTTAACCTTTTTTCCGCTCTGCTTCTGCCAATACAAAGATTTGTGCAACTTCAGCACACGCTCAGGATATCGTTAGTCGATGAATCCCTCCGGCTGTAGCTCGCTGCTTAAATACGCTGAAGAGACGTCCATTTGGTGCATATACCACCCGTGTTCTGCAGCCAACGCTGTGACCAGCCCGACTGTTGAGTATCTGGCAACAGGTGAGAAAGTTTTGGTAAAGTGTCGGTCTTTGAAACTGTCGACATTGCCATCCTTGTCACGTTTTAGCGCATACACCCACATACCATACGCTTTTACCTGTTGGTAGTTCGACCAGTGACCAAGCTCTTTTTCTGTGAAGACTCTATGTCTTTGCTGTTTCAGAGAAACCGACCAAATAATGTTCTTCGCCTTTTAGAAAAAATTTCTTGTGGTGCGTATTATTAAAACAATGGTCCTTGCACCAAAGATCCGCACATAGCCAACACGCGGCTTGCTTCCTGCCCATACTTTAAAAGGCGTAATGCTAGTTAACGTTGAAGATTTGCACGGTTACTCAAATATGCCGCGGTTTTAATTGCTTCTGCCCAGAATCGCTCATCTAACTCTTCATTACAGAGCATGCTACGTGCCATTTCCACCAATGTACGATTAGCTCGTTCCGCGACGCTATTCTGCTGCGGGGTATGAGGCACCGTTAATTGTCTTTTCACCCCATCAACAAACAAAAATATTTCAAACGCATCACTCAAATATTCTCGACCGTTATCGCTTCTCTAAAGTACCACCTTCTTTCTCGATTGGTTTTCTGCGAATTTTTTAAATTGTTTGAATTTGACCAAGATTTCGTCTCTTGTCTTCAAAAAATCAACAAACACAGCAATATTTATAATCGATAAATGTTACGAAATAACGGGCTTCACCAAGGAGTTTTTATTCATTGGTCCGCAAATGTGAGTATGTACCAATCCAAAAATTTTTGCACGACTTGCACTTGCTTTTGGAAATTTTTTCGCGCAGGTTTCGCTCACCTAGCCATTCATGTCTTTGAATTCACTTGGCTTGATACCGTGCAGCATTTTGTCACATCGTCGTTATTGGGCTTCCATAGTTGATGTGTCCGAAACGATCGTGCCATATACATATTTACCGGATTTACACCCTGCGACCAAAAAAAAGCCGCACTCTGAAATTTCATGAATTTTTTACTTTTTATTTTATTTGGATTTTTGGTATTTTTGTAGGAAAAAAAACGGTTATACATACGTCGGCTAACGAAATTTATCGGCGAAATTCGGCATATGAAAGTTTGGTCAAACGGTTATAACTTAGCCGTTTATTTTTATATTTATTTATATTTATAAGAAGCGATACCTTAAACGACGCCTAATTAATGTGTCTATCTAAAACCAAAAATGTTAGCCATAAAATATTTTTTTTTCGACTTTTCCAGAGCTTTCAAAGTCAAATTTTCGGGGAAATATACCGAAAAAAATTATGAAATTTCAATTTGGAAGCTTAATGTCTTCCAGAAGTTAAGTTGCAGCTACAGTGTCTGAGCCGGATTTATAGCTGCATTTGTGAGCTGCAAAGTTCAATACAACCAGTTGTAGGAAACTTGAGTTATGTGAAAAATAGAAGCACTACCTATGACAAAAAATACCAAATTTTTAAAAATTCTTTAAAAAAAAACTACTCCATGAAAAAAAAAACCATAATTCTTTAAAAAGTTTTAAACCCTCAAATCTATCAGAAAAAGTCATTTTTGGTGACAGCGGAAAAAAAAGTTGAATTTTGTCGAGTAGTTTTATAAAACGATTTATTTAACAAAAAAAAAGTGTCATCCCACGTCTTGCTCGGCACTGGTGTTCCAAGTTCAGATTTAAAGACATTGTCTTTTCCCTGTGTGCTTTGCTTATTCGTACAAATGAGCCCCTAGATCTCAGAGACTATAAGAGCTAGAGCAACCAAACTTTATATCCAAGCTCCTGTGATATCACTTCAATACAAGTGTATTTCAAAATTTTGACACGCCCCCTTCCGCTCCCACAAAGAACGAAAATCTGTGGAATCCACAATTTTTAAGATAGGAGAAAACTAAACTCAGAATTATGGGAAATGACCGTATCTACCAGGTTGCCGAATCTGGATCTGGTCAGATCAATATTATAGACAAATGGAACCAATGAAATTGCAGTCGCTACGCCTTTCAAGCGCTTACTCATTCCCTCCTTCCCTCGCACACACTTCCACATCCCGTATGTGTAGTTATGTTATACATAGACATGTAGCAATGTAGAAGCTGATGTTAAAAGTATATGTAAACAAAAATGGAAACAGATAACATCTGATATATACAAATCTAGCATAGGGTTCGACCTAATTATTATGAAATTTTCCAACGTTGCCAAAATTTTTCCTTTTTGCGAACATATGTACATATTCGATCATATACCTAAGCTCCCGCACGACAGCAGCTTATTTAGCCGTTCTCTCGCGTCATCTTTCTTTCTTTCGCCTTCTGTATCGCTCTCGCAATCTTTCGCCTTGACTATGGCTCTCTCGATCCATCGCTCGCTCACTTGCATTAGGGCACGGGCCCCTCGGCCATCCCGCCCTTAAATTCAGTCTTGGCCTACCACTCAAATCTCGCACTTCGTCTTTCGCCTATTGCACCTCGAATAAATCTTCAATCCGACACCGTCTTGAACCGACCCCCGCGTCTTCAATCTGACACCGTCTTGAACCGATCTAACCCTCCATTGCTAGTCTCGCTATCGCTTTCGCTATCATATTCGCACAACTTTAGCTATTGTACAATAAACTAAATAATGCATCCCTGACAATAAACCGTATTAAACTGTACTCTCGTCGACTTTTTATATATCGGCAACTACGCTGCCGAAAAATTTCGGTAGGTCAAGACAATGTAGTGTACTCTTGTGTAAGCTAAATTTAAATATTTTTTTTTTCGTACAATTTATTAAGCTACGAGTGCGGTCCAATAAATTTTCAGCCTGTCAATGAAAACGACCTCCTACGTTAAACAAACTTTGGTATTGTGATTAGGCATCTTTTAATGTGTACTGCGTGATGCTTTTCTGCAGCCATTATGACGAGACCCTTATTATTCAAGCTTCCGTCTTTGTAAATTCAACTGAAAAACCATTTCCGATGGCTTGGACACTGACATGAAGTGGCATTTCAGTTTTTTTTACACACAAAACATCGACTAGTTTTATATGGTTATTTTGCCAAACCAAATTCACTGTGCCAATGTGAGCCAATGTCGATACACCACACACTCTTCGGAAAGAGATTTTTGTCGCGCACGCCTCGATTTACGAGGCGTTGTCAAACTAGCGTGGCCAAGAGAGGGATGGGACACGAGACGTGTGCACACTCTTGGGATCGAGATAGTGATTAGACACGAGGCGTGGTCCCACTCGCGGTGTCAAGAGAGGTATGGGACACGAGGCGTAGTCACACTCATGGGGTCAAGAGAGGAATTAGACAGGAGGCGTAGTCACACTCGTGGGGTCGAGTGAGGGATGAGACACGATGCGTAGTCTTGAGTAGTGATTGTGGTGCGGTATTCTTACGTCGAGGCGGTGAGCAAGTATCGGTAGTGTTCCTGTCGATATCCCCTAGATGGAATGACTTAAGCAGGCCATCCACAGTCGAATTGTTCGTCGAACACTAATTATATTTGCCCACTAAAGAGTGCGAACATTTTGTCAAACAGTCACTCGTAGAAAATTTTCAGAGGCAACATGACGTTTTTAAAACAGTAATTGCCTTTATGGCTATCCATATTTTTCATGTTTGTTCCGCATATTTTTGTTTTTGTATGCCTCACTTTTTGCTTGCCACAGTGCATGCTCATTTGGTAGGTAATATATAAATTCGCGGCTCATTTGGCAGGTAATATATAAATTCGCTTAAGCAGGCCATCCACAGTCGAATTTGCTCGACGAATTATTCGTCAATTGCATTTATGGCTGTCTATATAATTATGTTTGTTCCGCATATTTTTGATTTTGTATGCCTCACTTTATGCCTACACAGTGCGGTCTTATTTTGCAGGCAATATATATAAATTCGCTTAAAAATTGTTTTGACATTCCGGCCAAGTGTTGTTGCTACGAAAATTTTTACCTATACTATTAAAGCTAGAGCAACCAAATTTTGTATCCAGTCTCCTCTGTTATCACACTACTCCAAGTGTATTTCAAAATTTCGCCCCGCGTTTTTCCGCCCCCACAAAGAACGAAAGTCTGTGGCGTACACAATTTTGAAGATACGCGAAAACTAAAAACGCTGAATAATAGAAAATTACCATTTCTATCATAGTTTTGAATCTGGATCACATCGAGTCATTAATATAGCCACAATAAAGAAAACCATTTCGAAAGTCATCGTTCTCTCTCGCTCTCTCGCACACGCGACCCTGTCTGATTTGCCCATTCGTCCAAATGAACGCCTAGATCTCAGAGACTATAAGAGCTAGAGCAATCAATTTCTATCCAAGCTCCTGTGATATCAAACCAGCACAAGTGAATTTCAAAAATTTGCCACGCCCCTTTCCGCCCTAACAAAGGACGAAAATCTGTGGAATCCACAATTTTTAAGATAAATGAAAACCAAAAACGCAGAATCATGGAAAATTACCATATCTACCAGATAGCCGAATATGGATCAGGTCGAATCAATATTATAGCCAGAAGAAACAAATTATATTTCAGTGGTTACGCAACGCCTGCCAAGCGCTGACTCATGCCCTCATGCTCTCTCTCTCTGTCCTAAACACTTGTACGTCTCAAATACATATGTAGGTATACATGTCATGTAGAAATTTAGAAGCAGATGTAAAAATCATATGCAAACAAAATCGGAAACATGTATAATATTCCAAAAATGTACTTCATTTTTTGAAATATTATTTTTTGCCCAAAATTTAATTTGTTCTTTTGCGAACATATAATAAATTGCATAAATCGCAAGCTCATATACATATGTATGTACATATGTGTATACTGACTGAGTACCGGGTATAAGGTAGTTCCACCTCGTTCTGTTTTCACTCGTGGTGGGATTTTATGGATTACTCATGTATTTCCGATTGTATGTGGAATGTCTTATTTGTAGACAGAAGAGATTACAAATTATAATTTTTACTTAAAACATCCTTAAATATCCGGAGTCGGTGTGGGTCCCACGCTGCTGCGAACTATAACGTCTACTTGTGGTTCGTTAAAATTTTGATGGGTGAGATAAAAATGACATGAACGATTCGATCGACCTACAGGGGTATAAAAAAGCTGGCGCAAAACTATGCAATATTTATATTATTTTTGTTTATATATTTGTACCCGGTACTCGAAGAGTGTAGGGGTATATTCGATTTGTGGTGGTAGTGGATGTGTGTAACGCCCAGAAAAGTATTCGACCCCATAAAGTATTCGCTATAGCCATGTCTCTCTGTCTGTCCTATAAGACTATAAGTGTATTTCAAAATTTTGTCACGCCCCTTCCACCTCCCCGAAGAACAAAAATCCGTGGAATCCACAAAATTGTAAATTCCGAGAAAACCAAAACGCAGAATCATGGGAAATTACCGTATCTACCAGAAACAAAATATTGAGAATCTACCAGATTGAGAATCTTGATCAGGACGGCTCATTATTATAGCCAGAAGGAACAAATTAAATTTCAGCCACTATGCAACGTCTATCAAGCGCTTACTCATTCCGTCTCTCTCGTACACACTTCTACGTCTCGTATAGAAAGAAATGTAGAAGAAGATGTAAACAAAATGGAAACAGATAACATCTAATATATAAAAATCTACCATAGGGTTCGACTTTATTTTTTAATTTTCTTTTTTGGTCAAAATTTAATTGATTTGCAACGTCCCCCTCGTTTTCTTTTTTTGTATACCCGGTACTCGAAGAGTATAGGGGTATATTAGATTTGTGGGGATAACGGTTGTGTGTAACGCCCAGAAGGAAGCGTTTCCGACCCAATAAAGTATATATATTCTCGATCAGCATCAATAGCCGAGTCGATATAGCTATGTCTGTCTGTCCGTCCGTCTTCATTAGCGCCTATATCTCAGAGACTATTAAAGCTAGAGCAACCAAGTCTTGTATCCACTCTCCTGTGTTATCACACTACTCCAAGTGTATTTCAAAATTTCGCCACGCCCCTTTCCGCCCCCACCAACGACGAAAGTCTGTGGCATACACAATTTTGAAGATTCGAGGAAACTAAAAACGCAGAATCATAGAGGATGACTATTTCTATAAAAGTGTTGAATTTTGATCAGATCTGATTCCATTTCGAAAAACATCGTTCCCTCTCGCTCTCTCTCACACGCGACCATGTCTGCTTTGCCTATTCGTTCAAATGAGCGCCTAGATCTCAGAGACTATAAGAGATAGAGCAACCAAACTTTCTATCCAAGCTTCTGTGATATCACGTCAATACAAGTATATTTCAAAATTTTGACACGCCTCCTTCCGCCCCCACAAAGAACGAAAATCTGTGGAATCCACAATTTTTAAGATATAAGAAAACCAAAAACGCATAGTGATGAAAAATAGCCGTATCTACTGGATTGCCGAATCTGGATCAGGTAGAACTGCTATTATAGTCAGAAAGAACAAATTAAATTTCTGTCGCTACGCAACGCCTGCCAAGCTCCTACTCATTCCATCTCTCTCTCGCAAACACTTGTACGTCTCGATTATGTAGTTATACATGTCATGTAGAAATGTAGAAGCAGATGTAAAAAGCATATGTAAACAAAAATGGAAACATGTATAAAAATTCCAAAAATGGTTTGACTTCATTTTTTGAAATAGTCGTCCCTTTTGCGAACATATAATAAATTGCATAAATCGTAAGCTCATATATGTATGTATGTATATACTGACTGAGTACCGGGTATAAAGTAGAGCCGTTTCCCCTTGTTTTTAATTTTTGGTAGTTCTAAATAATTGGATTTTATGTTTGCAGGTTGGATGCACCACTGCGTAGAATGCCTAGGCGAAAAAAAGAACGTGAATCAACCGCTCTGATTTTTCTTCAAAAGTCAATTGATGCTGATCCGAAAAGTGGCCAGTCATTATATTTATTGGGCAGATGTTACGCAGGAATAAATAAGGTCCATGATGCTTTCCTGGCATATCGAAATTCTGTAGAAAAAAGTGAAGGAAATGCAGATACCTGGTGCTCGATCGGGTAAATGAAATGATAATTCCGAGTTTTTTATCAACAATTTAACTGAATAACATCTAAAGCGTTTTATATCAACAACAAAATCAACCGACGGATGCACTTCAGGCTTACATATGTGCTGTGCAGTTAGATAAAGACCATAAAGAAGCTTGGACAAATTTGGGAATTCTTTATGAAAGCTGCGGTCAGCTACGAGATGCCTATGCCTGCTACTTAAATGCAACTAAACAAGTTTCGTGCCAGGTAACAAATTTTAAAAACTATCATAAGTAGTAAATCTAATTTTGCCTCGAGTATACATATATTCCCACAATGCATTAACTCTGTACACGAGGAGTACACCCAGCGACAAAAAAAGCCGCACTCCGAAATTTCATGAATTTTTGACTTCTTTAGCGTGGGATTTCCCAAAATATTATTCGATTCGTTTTATTTTTTTTTGTGAGTCCCTGTGAATGTGTTATTTTTTTTTTGCGTGCGTTTTGTGTTGTCTCAGTTTTTGGAAACATTTTTTGCAAAAGGAGTCTTTGAGAAGTATGCCTAAAGGAAAACAGATGACAGTGACTGAAAAGTCGAAAATTATTGCCTCGGCTGAACAATGTGTCTCCATTTGAAAAATAGCGGATCGAACTAAGTTCAATAAAAGGTCAATGCGACGATTTTTAAAAAAATTTTGTGAGACTGGACAAGTGGAGAGGACGAAAGGATCGGGATAAAAAAGTTTACAAGTGCAAGGGAAAATCGGATTATTAAGAAAACTAACCATCATGATCGATTCAAAAATGCTGTAGAGATATCTTCTGAAGTTCAGCAACGATTTGCGAAAGAAATTTTAGCTCGAACTATAAAGCGTCGTTTAAAGGAGATGGGATTAATGGCAAGGACACCTGCCAAAAAGCCACTTCTTAATAGTCGAATGAAGAAATCACGCCTAAATTGTGCTAAAAAAAAGCAAATTGGGGTGAATCTGAGTGGTCACGAATCATATTCTCGGATGAGTCAAAATTTAACCTCATTAGTGTAACGCTATTCCGAAAATTGCTGCATTGCCACAGTGAAGCATTATCTTTATATTATGATATGGAGATGCATATCTATTATAAAACAGAATTCCTAATAATTATTAAGGGTATGTTGAATTCAAAAAAGGATGAAGTGGAGTTATTCGCAGTGGAGTTATTCGCAGTGGAGTTGTGTCCAGTATGGAATCACTTATTGAGAGAGAAGATACCATCTTTCAGGACGATTCTAGACCTTGCCATCGAGCGCGCTCTGTAAGAGATTCTCTGACATTTTGTTATTTTTAAAAATGTATTCATCTATTTTAACTATTTTCAACCATTTTTCACCGACAGGTTAACATTTTGAGGGCGGAATTGTGCATTAAGTCTTTAGATTGGCCAGGTAACAGCTTCCTCAATCCGATAGAGAATGTCTGTGCCCTTATGGCCGCCAAAACAAGAAAGCGGAAGCCAAAAATAATGGTTGAGTTAGGGGAAGTTATAAAAAAAGTTTAGTTTGAGGATATAACGGAGGAATATTTGAGGGCTTTATACGATTCGATGTTTTTTTCCCGGAATTTTGACTTTGAAAACTCAGGAAAAGTCGAAAAAAATATTTAAATGCCTACATTTTTGGTTTTAGATAGACACATTAATTTGGCATCGTTTAAGGTATCGCTTTTAAAAATCGATGGATAAGCGGCCATGCTGCAGCCGTTTGACCAAAACTTCATATGCCGAATTTCACCGACAAATTCCGTTAGCCGACGAGTAATTGTTTTTCTTTCATAAAAAAAATACCAAAAATATGTGTTTTTAACAGTTTTTAACGGTATAATGGCATTAAGGATGGTGCCAAATGGCATATGATGAACATTCTTTAAAAATTTTTAAACATCCAAATCTATCAGAAAAGACATTTTGGGTGACAGCGGAAAAGTCGTGTCGACTAGTGTTATTTGATCCTTGGCTTGGCAAAAAAGCTAAGTTGTCTTCAAACGTGTTTGTCTCTACTATGAGCATATTTGTGCATCTACTTAGCGCATCTACATGTTGCATTCTGCTGCCTTCTCTATGGTTCAGCTCATAATCCTAATTTTGTATCTCTAAATCCCATCTAGCAATACGGGAGTTGAGTTAGATTTTGTTGACCGTTAGCGGAAAGGAATTAAAGTCAGTTACAATCTTGAAACTTTTTCAATATAAATATATGTTTCCAGTTCAAGCTGTGATATTTTGATTCCGCCGCAGTTAATCGCTTAGAAAAATAAAAAATTGGATGCAGTCTTCCATCGTCTTTCTTTTGAAGTAATACTGTCCCGAAACCAAGAGCGCTTGAATCACATTATACTTCTATCTTGCTAAAATGGGTGCCTGCATTAATCTTTCCTTAAGCATCGCGAAGCAAATTAGTTCGTTTTCTCCAAATTGAAATTTTGTATCTTTTCTCAAAGGAGCGTAAAGCGGTTTGGCGAGAGTTGAAAAATCGTTTATAAATCTCGTGAAGTAAGAGCATAGACAAAGAAAACTGTGCACCACCTTTACCTTATCTGGGACTGGAAAGTTTTTGATTGCTTTTAATCCTTTGTCATCTACTTTTATACCTTGCCCATTTTTTATAAATCCCAAATATTTGACGTTAGATGCGATTGGCTCATTAGCAATAATATTAAACAATAATAACTGTATCACTAACAATTTGATTATTCTCTTTCCTAACGGTATCGATAACATTTCATCAACCTCATTACTAACTGTATCACTAAAAATTTCTTCAACCACATTACTAAATGTGTCACTACAATTTCATCAACAACATCATTACTAACTGTATCACTAACAATTTTATCAACCTCATTTTTAACTGTAGCACTAACAATTTCATCAGCTTTATCTACATATGTCGATTACCTTATGTCTAACTTTTCCAATGGCATTTTCAGTAAACTTTTCATTATTTTGTATACTCATATGATTCACCATTGTTTTTATTTGTAATATATCATTTTCAATCGGCATTGTTGAATTATTACTTCATTAATCATTTGCGTCCAGCGTCAGCGTCATTGCGTCATATCTAGCGTCTAACGTAACCATTTTCAGAGTGCCTAGGCCAAAATTTAACCCGCAATCATTCATAAAATCTCTTCCCAGAACCACACCATGACTCATAGACTCGATACCACGTTTAAATGAAAAAAACATTTTATTTAAAACATAACATTTTCAAAAAATCAAAAAATGTTCCACAAATTTCTAGCCCATAGTATCATTCATGAACTTTTTCCAAACTGATTACGGTAGAGATTAAACTTTTCTTACTTTAGGACGTTGATATGCAATGACTGCACCATCAAGTGGCGACACCAGCCGATGACTGTTACGCGCGGATCCCAGGCAAGAACGCAGCCCACCTCCCGCCCAACCGACCGAGGGGCGCTGCCGCATAACGCACGACTCGATAACCGAACCGATCGCGGACATGCAGGAAAGATAGATGTTAGACTAGTGTTCGAGGAAAAGTAGAACTAATCTAACTAAAGAAGCGAAGTAATTACTAATTACGGGAAAGATAGAGTATCAGTAATTTAAGACTAGTGGTAGATATAATATGGTAGAGGGAATTGTAAGCCGAACATAGGACGCTTAACGGTTCATGCTAGGAATAATTCGACCTACAAAGCTGAAGAAACAACGGTGTATAATTTCTAGTGCTTCTAATAGGAATCGTGAAGTTTATGCGGCTCAACAGGTCAGGGCTATCTACGTCACCCTTGATCACGTTGTGCACAAAAATCACACCTGCATCCCAGCTGAGGCCGCGAAGAGCAAAAAGTAAAAAAGTTTTTCTGAACTGATTCTGAACCAGAGAGGTGTAGAGAGTCTTTGTTATATAGGGGTCGTCAAATTTCTTTGACCACCTCTTTATAAACCCAAGCACGCCCATGGCCTTATTCACCATGGTAGAAATGTGTTCTGAAAACTTTAACTTGGGATCTAATAGAACACCAAGATCATCAATCCGGCTAATTCTCTCAAGAGAACCACCACAAAGAGTGTAAGAAACCAGAAAGGTGCTGGAGCGATGAAAAGTCATAACTTTACATTTTGAAGCATTAAGGTTTAATAAATTTGCACAACACCATTACTAAAATCTATCGAGATCGGATTGCAACCTGGATTGAAAAGAAATGTCCTTATACTGGACACAGAGCTTAACATGATCCGCGTACATAAGTACTCGAGAGTATGTTAATACAGAAGGCAGGTCATTTATAAATAGTGTAAAGAGTAAGGGGCCTAGAAGCTGCCCTATGGTACACCCAAAGTCACCATAACTGGTGACGACAGGGAGTTTTTGAGACCTAGAACAAAGGTAGCTAGAGATCCATCTCAGGAGATTAGGCGGGAACCCTAGAAGGTCGAGCTTTTGTGCTAGGAGACAATGGCTTACAGAGTCGAACGCTTTACTAAAATCGGTGTAAACAACATCCGTCTGCAGATTACCTTGAAAGCCTTTTATTATAAAGGAGGTAAACTCCAATTAATTTGTAGTGGTTAATCTCCGCCTTATGAATCCATGTTGAGATGGAGATATAAGTGATCTGCATAGGTGCTGCAGGTGCGGAGTTAAAATTTGCTCAAACACTTTAGGAATAGCGGATAACTTAGATATAGCTCTATAGTTCATTGCGTCAGACTTGCTACCTTTCTTATGGAGAGGAATTATAAAGGGCTCCTTCCATATCGGAGGAAAGCATGAAGAATTTATGGATAGGTTGAATAGTTAAAGCAACGGCCCACACAGAGACTCGGCACAGTACCTGAGTACACAGCCGGGAACTCCGTCCGGACCCGGTGAGAACACCGGCTTTACTGTTCGTAGATCATGAAGCAACGAGCTTTCATTTAGCAAAGGACTGAAAATGCCGTTTGACCTCGGTAAACCGTATGGATACGGCTGACCAGAGTAAACGTCCTGCGAATAGGTAGTTTGGAAAAAACGGGCAAAAAGATCGGCAATTGCCTGATCATTATCTGCCGACGTATTAAGAAAGGATAGCGAGGATGGGTGCGCGGACGTTCTACGCTTACCGTTTACGAAGCTGTAGAACCGCTTAGGATCCTTAGAAAACGTACCCTGCATCGAGATAGGTAGTTCTTTTGGCATTGAGCGTTAAGAACTGAAAAGTTAGACCGAGCCATTACATAACGAGAGAGAGAAGTAGAGAGCCAACTTCTTGACATTTTTTATAAAGTCTTAATTTTAAGTTTTTTAGTCAGAATCAGAAAGTGAGTCCAGTGCATTATAGAAAATGTTTGTGCCTATCGTTACATCAGTGCACAAATACAAAGCGGACCAATCAAAATCCCTAATGAGGTTATTAAGCTTCGTAAACTCGTAAGCAGCGGACACATTGAGGTAGTCTACCCGACCGATCTAATACAGTTGGTCGAGCGACACTTCGAAAGTAGGATGGACATGGACACTAGGCTATTAGACTCGTTTCCCGAAGACCAAACAATTCCAGGCAAGATGAAGTCACCAAGACCTATCATATGATCTTTGTCTAATAGTAAGAAACAGCGAGTTATGAAAACTGAGAATGCGGGAAGAATCAGTTTTACACACAGGACTTCCAGTTCCTGCTGAATCTGGACTGTGAAAAGTTCCGACGTGAAGTTTGAGTCCACAGAAATTAAAAACCCTCCTGCACGTCGAGACAAACGATCCTTTCTAAAAATTATGTACCGACCTGCCAAAACTCCGGAACTAAGAATGTCTGGCTTTGACCAGGTCTCGGTAAACACAATAACGTGGGATGCAAATAAGACACTATCCTAGTAAAGAATGCTGAGCTTACTACGTAAGCCTCGAACATTCTGATAGGTCACTTAGAGAGAATTTAATAGTTTTTTGGACGGGTAGAGGTAGAGCGGGTAGATGAAGATGGTGCATTGGTCTGATTTGTTGGCAGAGTTATTGTGGACTAGTTTTCTTCTTTGCCTTAAACTTCTTCACCACCAAATGCTCCGGCCAAAAGTTTGGGAGACACTTATTTTAAATGAAGCTATCTCCCTGGCATAAGAGAAGTTAAACTTTTTGACCTTAAAATCAACGGCTTTTATTTCGCTTTGAATATAAGCCGTCACATCATTTATTGTGGAATCAGGGGCAAGCCGTGAGACAAAAACATATCTCGTTGGTGGGATCCCCACCAATCTTGGCACTACAGGCCTATCACCTGTGATGGTAATACCCGGTGGTCCGGGACGTATACTCACTGGTGGTGTCGGAGTTCAGGGGACCGCTAATGAGTTTGCGGACATTACGGTCACGGACGCTACAGACGATTTTGGCTGCATGCCCTCCGACGCGATAAATTCGGCTACCGAATTTTCATCGCCAGCAGCTGTCATTGCCTTCGGAGTAGCGAACGAAATCAACTGCTGCACTATTGGGGTGGTCGGAGTCAGCTTGTCAGCATCGGCCGGCCGAGAGGCAGTTGGCACATGCAGATCCCGTGGAGTGACCTCTTTGCGCCTAGGAGACTCAGTCAGTAGTTTGAAACCACTAAACTGAGACTCCATGGCTAGAAGCCGATCGTACTACTCTTTGAAGCCGACGGTCAGCTCCCTAAAGCCCTTCCGGGTCTGCCTCATAAATGCTGCCATCTCCTGCTCAACCGGACGGCATCCCTCACAGCTGTAATGCAGGCCATTACTCTTGCAGATGGCATCACCCACGAGACCGGAAAACCCGGCGCATTTAGCGTGCACTACGCTATCGCAGAGCCAGCAGGGGATACTCGGCTGGTCATGGGTGATCTGCTTCTTGCAGGTTTTTTTAGCACAGACAACTGAGTTATGGGGAAAAAAAAAAAAAAATATATGAGAGCGGCTAAATATGATGCTGTGTGTACTTACGAAAAGTACAAACAAAAACACACTCTTAGGCGATGCAAAAAATAATAATTTAAATTTTGTTTTTCACAGTAAACAGGCATGCACTCGCGATCAAGAAAAAGATGATATAGTAGGTTGTTAATTTATGAATTTTTTTTAGGGGTTATTTTCATAAAACACCGGCTGTTAAAGCAAAATGGGTAGAAAGTAAGCGGAGCGCAAAACAAAAAGACGTCTGATTGCTACAAAGAGAATCGAACGATCTTAATAAACGTTATTGGACTCCCCGAGTCTATGAGGCACGCAGCAGTTAATGGTGTTACAATGTTGTTTTTGCAAGAAAATCGTACAGTATCTTACATATTAGTTGTTGATTACGCTCTTTCTCTGCGGGTATTGTCTGATCAGGTGTTCCAATGACCCCCACACTAAAGCGGCGTAGCGCATGGGTCAGGGTCGTCACGACGCTCGTAAGCAGCATTCTCGTTGCCCGCTTCGGTCCTCTAGTATTTATCAGCATTCTGGATATATCCTCTCCCATTTTCAATACTCTAGCGATGGCGTTTATCGCTGACCACCCTTCTTAAAGCTAGCCGTATTGGTTGCGGGAGAGACAACCTCCTGCTTCGATGGCTGCACTCAACCACGCTGCAATAGCACTCTCTTTCTCCATTGAATATATAAAAGTCTGCGACTGAAACAATATTTTATCATAAGTGAAAATAAGTTTGTTGAACCTTTAATACATAAACATGTTTTCTTTGACTTTGTTTTAGAACACTGCCATATTTCGAAAAGAAGAAACAATACACATGAATAAAGAAGCCATTGGATTAACTAAAGGCTTATCACAACGTATACAATTTTTGAAGATTCAACTTAGCCAGGCACCGTTACCAAGTATTACATCAAAGCGGCGGCAGTTATGTTCAATTGAAGAAGCTTGGAATCTTCCAATTTCACTAGAAATGAATTCTAGACAACAACAAACAACTCAGATGCTGCCGCGACAGGTAACAAAAAATAGTCATATACAGGTAAATTATATTCAGAAAATACATAACTAGCAAACGAACATACGATTTTTTGAAAAATACATTTTCACACAACTATTAAGAATTAATCTATTTAATAACTAAACTTAAGGGGAGGTTCTCCTAAATTTAGCCCATAATACACGGATAATGAAATGACATTGGTTTATTTTTTATGAATACTGAATAAATATCGTCCCCTAACTTCAAGTCTGCAGCCTCTTGTAGTGAACTGAAAAAAGCAATAACTTCAATGTATCAAAATTTATGAAATTCTCTATGACTTGAGAACCCGATAAAAGCTGTCATGCTTCAGCACCTTGTCATTCAGTTCACAACCACACAAATATCACACTGCCACATTAAGCTAGGCAGATTTATTAAAAGTTTTGGCTTTGAGCCACTGTATGTACTGACTAAGTACCGGGTATAAACTAAGTAGAGCCGCGGCTCACAACGTTCACTATCGTTTTATTTATTTCCTTTTTTTGCTTGTGCTGAAACCTAATTTGCACGAAGATAAGGTAGTCGCGACTCACCATTTCACGCAATGAGGCTGAATTCATGTCAATCAGTTTTCTTGTGTTATCGAATACCATTTCTTAATGGTTTTATGCACACACTTTTTGCTTCATTTCACGAAATGATGGCATGAAATGGTCAAAGTAATAATGTCTTTGTCTTATTACAAAACTAGGGGGAACGTTGTCTTCTCCTGTCTTCAACATTTGTAAATATACATATATACATATATCTACGGCTCGTGGAAGTGTGTGCGAGCGAGAGAGACAATGACTAAGCGCTTGGCAGGCGTTCCGTAGCCACTAAAATTTCATTTGATCCTTCTGGCTATAATAGTAGTTTGACCTGATCTAGATTCGGCAGTCTGATAGGTACGGTAATTTTCCATGATTAAATATTGAAATATACTTGTATTGAAGTGATATCACAGGAGCTTAGACAAAAAGTTTGTCTAGTCTAGCTCTCATAGTCTCTCAGAACTAGGCGCAAAAAAAAAAACGAACGACCAAAACAGACTGGGTGGCGTGTGAGAGAGAGCGAGAGGGAACGATGCCTTTCGAAATGGTTTTCTTTATTGTGGCTATATTAATGACTCGATGTGATCCAGATTCAAAACTCTGATAGTTTTCGTCACCCTCTATGATTCAGCATTTGTAATTTTTTCGTTTTTTTTTAAATTATGTGTTAAGCGAGTGAGCTTTTTCACAAGCTGTTGAAATGTATATAAAAATCACAATGACAATTTTACTCAATGAACGATGATCTTATGGCTACGAATATTAGTTCCGTACTCATTTGCAAGGGCTGACGGCGTAGATGCCGTGCCCCTATGAGACAACGCTTAACGAGCGGGAGAGAGTGCGATTAGGAGAGAGTCAGAGCAGTTCGGGCTGCTGCTAAGCCGAGTACTAAGAATGCTTGTACACAAGTAAACAAAAGAAAGCCGCTGCCGTGCGCAAGCATATGCAGTAACAACGATTTTAAACAGTGGGCATTGCAATAATTAACGTCGAGATGTGAATTTACTTTAGACCGTACCACTGGCTATAACTTATGATGTTTTATGCTGCTTGACCCGACATACTCCCCCCGTTGAAACCCTGTCCTTCAACAGCATCTTTAAGGAGCAGCAGACACAACTTGTTGACGGCTCGTTATACCGAGTACTCCAAGAGTATAGGGGTATATTAGATTTGTGGTGATAACGGATGTGTGTAACGCCCAGAAGGAAGCGTTTCCGACACCATAAAGCATATATAATCTAGATCAGCATCAATAACTAGTCGTCCGTTTGTCCGTCTTCATTACCGCCTAGATCTCAGAGACCATGAAAGCTAGAGCAAACAAGTTTTGTATCCAGTCTCCTGTGTTATCACACTACTACAAGGAGTCAAAATTTCTCTCCGCCCGTTCCGCCCACATAAAGGATGAAGGTCTGTGGCATACACTATTTTGAAGATACGAGAAAACTGAAAATGCAGAATCATAGGACCATTTCCATCAGAGTGTTGAATCTGGATCAGATCGGATTATTAATATAGCCGCAATGCAGAAGGTCATCGTTCCCTCTCGCTCTCTCTCACACGCGACCCTGTCTGCTTTGCCTATTCGTCCAAATGAACGCCTAGATCTAAGAGACTATAAGAGAAAGAGCAACCAAACTTTCTATCCAAGCTTCTGTGATATCACGTCAATACAAGTGTATTTCAAAATTTTGACACGCCTCCTTCCGCCCCCACAAAGAACGAAAATCTGTGGAATCCACAATTTTTAAGATAAAAGAAAACCAAAAACGCAGAATCATGGAAAATTACCGTGTCTAACCGATGGCCGAATTTGGATCAGGGTGGATCATTATTATGGACAGAAGGAACAAATTAAATTTCAGTGGCTACTCAACGCCTGCCAAGCGCTTACTCATTCCCTCTCTCTCTCGCAAACACTTGTACGTCTCGAATATGTAGTTACATGTAGAAATGTAGAAGCAGATGTAAAAAGTATATGCAAACAAAAATGGAAACATGTATAAAAATTCCAAAAATGGCTTATCATTTTTTGAAATATTATTTTTTGCCCAAAAATTTAATTCGTCCCTTTTGCGAACATATAATAAATTGCATAAGTCGTAAGATCATATATGTATGTATATACTGACTGAGTACCGGGTATAAAGTAGAGCCGCGCGCTTTTGCCGCGGCTCACAACGTTCCCCATCGTTTTGTAAATCCAGATGTGGTCTTCAGCACGGCGACTCTGGAAACGCCATCTCTTCCTAGTAGAAGCTCGACCACCATCGCCAGTGGCCACTTCTTGGGAGGATGATTCTCATCCTTAACAAGTACCAAATCTGCGACTGCTAAACTAGGCTTCGCAGTGCGCCATTTTAAGCGTATTCTTCCTTTCACCGGGACCAGAATTGACCCCATAGGCCACTAAAATGCGGGGAGCGCGAAGAAATAAAATGCCAGTCTATAGACTCAACCAAGCAAAATTCCAGCACAGCCTTCTGATGGTCATCGCTGAGTAACAGGCATTTTAACTCTACCAGCTCATTCCTCATTCGTGGCGAAACAAATGAATACACAGACGTAACACTTGATTTGACACTTATTGCGTTCCTCCGGTTTGTAAAAAAATTGGCCCACAAAAGTCGACGCCTGTGATCTCAAATGATGCAAGTGAGCTAGATGAAGACCGATCCCCTGAACCGCAGTGACTTAATGTCCTCCCATAGCTGAGTACGCTGGACTAGGCGCAACAATAACTGGGTTCCATGTTCAATGTCCGAGACAATCAGTCCCGGGCGCTGAATGCAGTTGCAAATCTTGTGAATGTATCTGAAAACGCGTTGCAAAGAAGCAAACAAATTCGCATACTTGGAGTCAGCTACAATGTCAATGTAGGGAGATTTAACCAGAAGAGCACTCCGGCGAAGTTCAAGGGCTGGATTATCCGGTAATACCGTGGGTGGCCAGTCATCTGAAGGGCCACAAAGAAATGGAGGTCCATGAGCCCAAAGGTCAGTCAGCTCAGTCAGCTCAGTCGGAAGAGCCCCTCGAGAGCGAATGTCGGCTGAGTTTAATGCTGTGGGAACATAGCGCCATGTCATGTTGTCGGTCATTTCCTGAATCGTTGCCACTCTATTTGCGACAAATATATAAAATCTTGACGACTCGTCCCGAATCCAGGAGAGTGCCACCGCAGAATCACACCAACAGTAACACCTTCCCTTGAAGATATTCATTCCGGCTATTTCAGATATGAGCCTAGCCAGCAACTCCGCTCCACAGAGCTCCAACTTTGGCACCGAAAGTGTCTTCAAAGGAGCAACACGAGATTTGGCACAAAGTAAGTGACTGCTGGAATGCTGACCTTTTAACACGACATACATATATGCATGCACCATAAGCCTCGATGCTGGCATCGCAGAATCCGTGAATTTCTAGCTCGGAGTCTGGAAGGAGGAAAAAGACGAGGAAATTCTAGTCGACGAATCTGGCCAAAACTGCTTCATATTTCCTACCACTTGGTATTCAGTGCGGCTAGAAGACAGATTTTTAACTTCATAATCAAAGGTTACGCTATGGTTTACAGATGTGAATTTACTTTAGACCGCACTACTGGCTATAATTTATGATGTTTTATGCTGCTTGACTAGACATAAAAAGTTGGGGCGAAATTGTGAAACACACGTGTAATAGTGTGATATCACCGGAGTCTGGATACAAAATTTAGTTGCTCTATTGATGCTGATCAAGAATATATATAATTTATTAAGTTTTTGAAACGCTTCCTTCTGGGTGTTACATACATCCACTATCACCACTAATCTAATGCTTCTCGAGTACCGGGTATAAAAACAGGGGCTACTTTGATTTCACAAATTTTAGAATTCATGAAATTCATAGCATAAACATAGTATGTACATATACATATATATATGGGTTAAGTTTGTTTAAGGCGGCCTGGGAAGAGGGCGAATACTCCCAGTGACAGAAGAAATGCTGAACCAACTCCTCTTTTTCGCCGTGAGAACTTCTGCAGAAGTCGTTGGGGAAAATAAAAGGATTGGCAGTCTGGATGCGTGAGTGCCAATCTGCCAATGTCCCGTGTTTTGGTCGAGTTACTGCAGAGCACTGTACTTTTCCGAGTCTATGTAGCTGTGAAGAGCGTTCCTTCGATCGTCCGATCGGCCGTATTGAACGCAAGGTATTACAGGTAATCTGCTATCGCCTGTTTGCATTTTGCTCAAAGATTTCGTGCGTGAGGAGCCTGTACTTAGACATAGGCATCGCTACTTGCTTCTTGTCCAATAAGAGAGTAATGGTAGTTGTTAGCAAGAATTGTCTGTAAAATTGTAATATGAGAACACACGATGACGATGTGCACACGACGAACGTTTTATTGACAATGGTTCAGAAATAAAAAGAGTGATACAAAAAATGATACAATTGTTTATTGGAAGCATCATTCCCCTGAATGTCCCTGTGTCCGGGGACCCACATTTTCCGCAAATTTTAATTTCTACTGCAGCGACCTTAAACTCTACTCCACCATTTTGCAACGCATATAATATGGTTTCAGCTAAGATTTTTTGCAAAATTTCGTCGTTGAAGTTCTTGTGAAATTATGATATTTGTTCCTTTGTCACTGATCCATTGATGGTTCTTTGCTTCCTTTTCATTTGAAATATTTTTCTCCATCTCAGTCTTGATTTGCTGTTTTGAAAATTTGCTGGAAAGTTTAATTAGTATCACTTTCTCCCTATAACCCAAATTTAAATAAGTGTTATTTCTCTCTCACTTAAGAAACTTTGTGTATTAATCGGTATTTCATATTTCTTCTCTGAGTGTCGTCGGGCAAATTTATTTTTTTTTGATCTGAGTACTAGGCTTAAAATATAATATATTTCTTGAAAAATAATTTTGCTTAGAAAAATGATTGAGATGAAGTATTCTAGCAATTTCAAATTTAAAAACATGCCTAAAATAAAAGTTGGCTTTTCAGGATGGGAAAGGGAGTGCATAGATTCGCGTGACTTTAAAAATCTCCAATCATTTTCTCGACTATATTCCGAGCTAAAACTAAAACGGGTGGCAAATTACGTCTAATTCTTAGATGATTCAATAAAAATTAAACTAAACCAAACATATTTTATAAAATACAGTGGAACCTCAATAAGTCGAACCATAGAAAATATAAAAAATTCAAGTTAAAGGCGTTGAAGTTAGTGAGACTTCATTGTATAAAACAATATCAGCAATATCTCTTTAAGAACTGGAAGCTACAAATTTATTTTAGACCTATAGTTTATTTGCCAAACCTTCTTAGAATTCCTTGTAGATTATGATTTCGACAACCGCTTGGTGAATTTTTACTCCGTATAAATTTTCCCACTCTAATGAAGCCAAGCCAAGCACATACTCACTCGCTTCGTTCTTTCGCCAACCCTGAGGTATTTTAAAGTTATTTCTTTTTTTTATTAAAAAGTTATTTTGGTTGTGTATTTGTATCATTTTATTTATATAAATAACTAACTTAACTAAAATAAATAAATAACCTCCATTGGCCCAAGCGAGAGCATGACACATATAATTGTGTATGTGTGAAAACCATGGTGTTTTTAAATATAATCCGCAAACAGACATCGTCTGGCCTTGCAACTTATTTATAATCATTACGAATGCTAATCTGAAAGGAAATTAAACGCGTTTAAATTTAACTGGCGCAACTGTTGGGATTATGAACTGCGTGGTAGCAAAACATTTTCTCCTAAGATTCAATTCAAAATGGTTGCTTCAATAATATTTTTCGTTAATAGAGTTACCAATTTTACCGTATTTGCCGTTGTTGACAGCGTCTCTCGGATATAAATACTATATTTATTTACTCACCCACGTCTCCATTCGAATTATCTTTGTTCATTTCGTACCTCTTTTGATGCAGATTCACGGAATTGCGACATGCTCTCACCCACATTTTCGATATCTTCTTCATCTCGTTCAACTGCTTTTCCTGATCTACTGTGTCGCATTATGCATTAATGCATTATTTGTTAGACGGTTAGCACGAAAATTATACAATTCGTTGTCCTTACCATTTTTTGTGAAAGTAGAAACCAGAGTCTACCTGATTATCATGTTTAAATTACAATTGAGGCAAAAGAATAGATCCGGAAATACAACCCTCCGCAGTGTTCTTGATCTTCCTAATTTGTTACTACATACATATATATATATATATAATTTAACGAAGGGACAAAATCACGTTCAAAACTTTCTTTCATATATATTTTTTCAGGGTCCACCTCCACCTTATCCGCAGAGTCACATAAGTGAAAGTCCCACGCCTGCCAAACGTATAAAGGAAGACGCTCTAAATCCAATCTACAATCGATCGGGACAAGACTGCCAAGATATAATACAGCAAAACAAAACACAATATTTACACTTTAACCAAAATATAATAAGTGAGCAGTTTTGAGATATCCCCAAATAAAAAAATAGATATAATTTTTGTTCCTTTGATTACACCATGTAACCGGGTAACTAACTAAGGAAATATTATATTTCTGTTTTCGATTTTATTCATATAGGTGCATTAGCTAAAATTATGAACATCTTAGTATAAATGTGTCCTAAATATAGAATTCTAGAGCTAATCATTCATATATTATAGCTTTTCGATGCTCATGTCTGAGACTTCCCTTAGGCCGCATTCTATAGATAAAAACCAATACGATACTCAGTAATGTTCTGCCTTTTCAGTAAGTATTTATTAAATGTAGGATTTTTTCATTCAGTTGTAATAGACTTGTCCTCACTGAGTCGTCATACCTTAAATCCGTTTTTTTTTTTTTGCTGATGATGAAGATGAAACTGGAAGGGAAAAGCCAAGACCAGATTCTGTATAGTTAACCTTTTTTATATTTTTTTCTTCATTCCAATCGTTTTGAATGCATTTAAGAATTTAGGAAGCATTCAGATCAATGAATCTCCTTTTTCCACAGAAGGGATTTCCAAATTAAAATCATTTATTGACAAATAAAAATAGTTTTAGATAAATAAAATACATTTCCATTTTTTTTTAAAATTAAAATTTATTTATTATGTGATATGAAATATTTTTTTTCTTCATACATCTGGTCAAATTCAGCAAACACGATTTGTCTTTCCGTTTTGAACATATTGATATCTGAAAACTAGCGAATTGTACTCATTTCTAATTCCTGGTATTCCGATGTAAGTAAGAACTAAACTGTACACAGGTACTGTACCTGTACCTTTATATCCAATAGTATGAATAATAATGCACACCAGTGAACGAAATAAAAGTAAAATATGTAATTTCATTCAAATAGAAGCATTAGGAGTCGTTTAGGATATCTTTTTATAAAAATCTTGATGTAATCGGCCAAGCTGCAGCGACTTTCAGAAAAAACAAACATTTCTTAGTTTTGTTTACAGGTGATAAAGTTTGAATCGTTAAAAATATTATAAAGAATTGTGACAAATTTGATTGTGCCTTGGGCACAATATTGATGAAGACTTAACAGAGATTTAACCAACAAATTAATATCTAAGGAACGACGGTATCAAGGTTCTGCAATCACAATATTATGGGCGACTTTGATGTGCTGATTCTCATAATCGCTAATGATAAACGAAGACAATCTGCAAATTTTAACCACTTTTAACAGCTAAATAATAAAATCCTATATTTAATTAATACTTTTAGACAGACATTTACTGGTTGTTGTATTGTTTTTTTAACCTTTAACTTTGGCCTATGTAAGTTCTCAGACAGGAGCATCAAATCGCCATTTCTGTCAATAACATTCTGTATCTCTGGTTGTTATGCTTTGATTTAAATGATATGGCAATATAGGCCATGGTGGTAAGAACAGCCTTATAAAATTGTATTTCAAATTCATCGTGTCTTAAAAGAAAAACATTTCAAAAAAAGTCTTCTTCTTATGAATATATACAGCTGTGTTCATGGAAATAGCAGTGCTGTACGTCACCTCCTTCAAACTCGTTTTAGAGATATTTCTAGTCTTCCAAATTGAGCAAATGATACTTTTTTAGAAAGCCTGGAATAAAAGCATTATAATCCTGAAGAAATTTCGTTACATTTGCATTCCATCTTCTTGTTTTTCATTACTTTAGACAATTACCCATGAAATCTGCTGTTCACTGAAATAGCAGTGCGGGGGTACAACAATTAAAAAAAAATTAAAAACCAAACAAATAAATTTAAAAAGTCACCATCAGTGAGCTTTATTTATTTATTGAATATTTTGATAAAATAAAATTTTGGACATAACGGTACTTTTTTTTTTTGGAGCATACAAGAAATCATTGTGTGGTTCAGAAGAGGCGACCTACTAATTTGACTAAAAACTAAGGGCAGGATGCTTATAGGGATTGAAAACTAAGCTGTTTTATACGCTCACTGTTGTATTAAAGCCAAATAACTATAAAAGTTAGACTGAAAATCTAGTTACTATTCGAAAAATTACCCTTTCAGAGGATGGCCGTCGATATTTTCGTATGCAACCCAATTCCTAGTGAGCTTTCGAAAGTGTTTTTCCTACAAAAACACCAAAAATCTGTGTTCGTAACAGTTTTTAACGGTCATTTTCCATGGTTCCGTGTTTTTAGTTTTGCCGTATTTTATAATTGTGGATTTCACAGATTTTCGTTCTTTTTGGAGGTGGAAGGGGGCGTGGTCAAATTTTGAAATACACATTTTTTCGATTTATTCGATTTGTGGTGATAGTGGATGTATGTAACACCCAGAAGGAAGCGTTTCAGGCCCCATAAAGTACATATATTCTTGATCAGCATCAATAGCTGAGTCGATATATCCATTTCTGTCTGTCTGTCTGTCTGTCTGTCCATCCGTCCGTCTTTATTACCGCCTAGATTTCAGAGACTATAAGAACTAGATCAACCAAATTTTGTATCCAGACTCCTGTGATATCACACTGTTACAAGTGTGTTTTAAAATTTCGTCCCGCCTCTTTCCGCCCACACAAAGAACGAAAATCTGTGGCACAATTTTGAAAGTATGAGAAATGGTATTAAAGTGTAGATCGAAAATAAAAATAAATTCAAAAGATATTTGAATTCAATTCGATTTTTTTTATATAAATTGAAAATACGGTTTAAATCTGTTGCTGACTGTACATATGAACATATTTGTGCATGAGTGAGAGACAAAACGAAACGACGTGTTCTCATCTTCTTTTCGCTTTATTTTTTGTTGGTTTATGCCTGCGATCAACCTTTAGATGAGGTGTATACTATGCAGAGCTCGCAAATAACTGTTGACACTTTTTCGTTGTCTGCAAATAAGTGTCTTTCACTCACACAATAAACAAGACTCAGACAGAAACTGTTTTTGTCGCGTATGGCTTAGCTCGCTCGCGCTCTGAGCGAGACAGTTATTTCTGATTTCTTTTCGCTCAAGTCAAACACTGATCGTTTGCTTGAGTTAAATTAAGAAAATTGTCTTTTGCATATGTATGGGTGAACACACGCGATTGTTGCGTTCTCATTTACATTTATTTGTATGTATGTATGTACATATGTATGTATTTACATGCACACGAAGGCAAAGATCATTTCTGTTGAGTTTTTTAGTCAAATTGTCTTTTGCTGAGAGTCTTTGTGTGAGCGATTACTCTTTACGCGACACTCATTTGAGAGCGTCACACGAATGAGTCAATGCAAAGCGTTTGACCAAAACCGGTTCAAAGCAAAACAAAGAGAGCCGCTCAGAGCGAGATCGTGTCTGCAAAATCTTTTCGGTTATGTTACGAAGCTGAGCATATAAGAAAAAACGATCAACTGTCATTTGCGAGCTCTGATACTATGTATTGGTTCGGGTATTTGTGAAAGTTTGTGGAAAATTACATCACATGTAAATTGAAGAATCCTTCCACGGGCTCGACATACCATGACAAGCTGAGAGGCAAGAGTCGTGATAGTGCAGATAGATGCGTTGACTAAGTTCGTGTATCTTCATCACACCCTGAGTCTCGATCCAGATAGTTTCATCGAGGCAGTAAAATCTGCCATATCTTTATTCGGTGTTCCCATTATATTTTTATATTTTTTATGTTTATATTTTAAGCACTTCTTTTTATAAGCTAGTGCTACGTTTGCCAGCTAAACATGCCATATAAAAATATTAGTGTCCAAGTTTGACCAGGTCTCGTGTACTCGTGAACACACATTCACGCATACAACCTCAGATTTAAATCAATTTGATATACATATGTAAAAATGTAGGGCCTGAGATAATACCACAAACACAAAAATATTTTTCCAGCATATATCGTCGTGTTTGTTTGTCGATCTGAGTACTAATTTCGGAATGAGTCTAGTCAAAACACTTAGCAAGAACATTGTTTTGATCGGTTTCATACGAATATCAACCCTGATATTATTCGCTAGCACTTTTTTTGGGTACTAGGCTTTAAGCAGAAATAATCATTTTAAACTAACGCATGGTTCTTTCCAAGTAATTTAATATATATTAAATAATATTATGTTACATTTACCTTGATACAAATATTGTCAATGCAGCCAACTTAATAACCTGGTATACAATAGTCCTTAGTACGCAATTTCTAGTAAAGCAAAATCGAACCTTGTATCTTCTGGATTGCGTGAGTCCGTAAATTGCTTTATGCAGTATTATAACTTTTTTTGGATAATGTTTGTCTACAAAATTCTAAGACTGCCTCCAGATTCACCTGGAGTTTACTGTTTAGGTAAATATTTGATATATCCAGTTGGTGCATGTACAATTGTTTTTCTGCAGCTGTTTCGAACAACATGCGAATTGTCTCGTACCTAATTATAGGTGAAAATTTTTCCCAATAATGTAATCCAAATTGTTTCTCACAGACTTAAGCAATTAATCGAGATTTTAATTTCTCAATGAGACCATCCGTGTTTCTCTTGATTCGAAAACCCTATTTGGAGTCAATGCCTTGTTGTCCTGGACGGAGTTCACACAATGACATTGTGCCATTTTCCTGTATAGCTTCGTATTTCATTTGCATTGATTCTAACCAATTTTTAGAACGATGGGTTTGCAATGCTTCAGCAACTGACTGTGGTGTCTCAGTGTCTTCCAGTTTCGGTTGCTTAGGTCTACAGCTGCTGTACTGATTTCTGTTTTGGCGGCGCGGCTTTGTCGCGCATATAATTGTCGTATAGTTTATTTACTCTCAAAAACTCCTCCTCCCCTTCGCTGGTGTCACTGCTGGAGTCTGCATGATCGTCTATTAAAGGTGCATCTGAGTTTTGATATTGACTCAAGGTCGAGTATTTTTGTCATGAAATTGTCATTTTAAACTGAAATACCATACATAATTCTTAGTGTTTTTTGTGTAAAACTCACCTTCTACAAATTTGAAATCACGCATTTCGCTTCTATCGATCGTACAGTCGGTAAGCATTTGCTGCTATGAAGTAGCTAACCAAAATATTTCCTTTGCCTGGAATTTTCATCTTCTGTTCTTATCCAAAGTAAACGCGTGAGATTCGAATATACGTAGGTTCGAAGCTGATGGCTTTCGCTCCAGGTTTCGAATGGTGTACCGTCAAAAAGGCCTTTGTAGGGCATCTATTACGGACGTAAACTGCCGTAGTAACAGCATCTGCCCACAAGAACTCATCCAGCTTTGCATGGATTAGCATACTTTTTACCATCTCTACAATTGTTCAATTGGCTCTCTCGGCTACACTGTTTTGCTGAGGGGTGTAGGAAACCGTCATTTGCCTTTGTATGGCGCATTCATTAAAAAAATTGGAAAATTCCTTGTTTACATTTTGTTGCCCGTTTGGCACTTGCTCAAGCACTTGCTACGTTGTACGATTTAACTGCTGTTGAAACGGTAATGTACATATTTTTGTTCTGTTACATGTATCACAATTAATTTCCATTTTCATGTTTTCAACGTTCGGCATGAACAAGCTGCTTATCGTTCAGCTGTTTTAAATCTTGGAATTTAAGGTTGCCAAATTCATTATGCCACTTCATTATCGGCGAAACTGTTTTCAACATACATATAAAGTGTACTTTTTGTCACTATTTGTCCACAGACAAGTTGTTTTCTTGCTTGGCTTTTATAGCACTTGTCGACAATATTAGACTTTCCCGCTGTGGCACAAAATGAATTTTTCTGATAGATTTGGAGATTTAAATTTTCTTAAGAATTATATTTTTATATGATTTACTTTTTTTTAAAGAATTATTGAAATTTTGTATTTTTTCTTGGTTTTTTTAGAGGTAGTTTTTTATTTTTTTCACATTATTATTTGTTATTGTGTAATTGAAGAATTTTAGGTAAAATACCATTTGGAACTATGTAGTGGAATACATAACTTTGCACTGCAAAGAAAACTGCGCACTCAAAATTTCGATATCAGTACTTTTCTAATTTTCAAAATCTCTAGCAATGCACGCATATGTTGACATACTTATGGACATGTTCAAGCATGAGTGAGAGATGACACGATGTTTTCTCATCTTCTTTTCGCTTTGTTTTTTTTTTTGTGTGGATCTGCCTGCGAGCAGAGCATTGTTTTAGTCAGCAATAAGCCTTGTATATGAATGGCTGTATTATTTACTTTTCTGTACTAATAACTTTCCCTGGAGCGCGGCATTAATTTATATTAATGCAATTATATCAATGCAAATATATTAATTTGTATTCTTATAATTTATTTAAGTTTATCACTCATTCTGTAATAAAAATTAATCAACATTTTCGGTGTACCGAATTTCGTTTTTTTTTTAATATTGTAATTTTATTTTATACTTTTCAGGGACATTAGGTAATCACAACTTAGATAATGTACAAGAAGGAAAAATGAGTTCGGAACAAACAATTTTGGATTCTTATGAATATCTTACCAATGAACTGTATGCAAAAAATACAAATATTAAATTTGAGCATACCGCTATTTTATCGATTACAAACGATGAAACTAGTCGCCATTTACATGAGGACTCGGACTATACAGAAAATAATGCGAGCTCATCTATATCCGACTTAACTCAAACATTTAATATACAAATGGATTCAAAGCAGTTAATGTCGGCTGTCAAGCTTATAACAATCGAAGATCCGCCAATAAACTGTACAGTTTCACAAGCTAATACGGCGCCGCCAACACCACCTGATTGTCCACCACAAAAACTATCGAGGGACCAACTATTACCACCTACTCCATCTGTTCATTTAGAAAATAAAAAAAATGCATTCAGCCCTCAGTTGCAAGAATTTTGTTTAAAGCATCCAATAGCAGTTGTGCGTGGATTAGCTGGAGCTCTAAAGCTTGACTTGGGACTCTTCTCTACTAAAACATTAGTGGAGGCTAATCCGGATCATAGTGTTGAGGTCAGAACACAAGTTCATCAGTCCCCTGACGAAAATTGGGATATATCACAAGTCAAACGAGTTTGGGCCTGCATATCACACCGATCCCATACAACAATTGCAAAATATGCACAATATCAAGCGTCCAGTTTTCAAGACAGCCTTAAGGTAATTTGTAAAACAGATATAGATTTACTCCGGAATATAATAACAAAATATTTCAGGATGAAAGTGATAAAGGATTTGCAGGTTCCCAACTAATGTCGGACTCTGACTCAAAGGACTCGGTATCTAATTCCAACATTTCTTTGAAACGAAAAAAACACAAAAGCAGCAGCAAAATGTTAAGGTACCGAAAATCATTTATGTACTTTATAACTTTAGTATTAAAAGATTAATTGCTTGGTACCTCCGCTTGTAGTACGAAGCTAAGGCAAAAACGAAAAAATGTGCGGCTTAGCCATAAGCTTTTTATTGAGTATTAATAACAATGAATATACATACATACTTAAAAGGACACAGCAAAAACTGAATTATACATACGTAACATAGTTTACTCTTAATTCATTCTGAAAGATGCAGTAAGGGCAAAAAAGATGAATACATTTTTTTACACTGAAATAGTTTTCAACTTTGAATGCTCAGTTAAGCTGATGAGCTTTTTCCCTAGCTGTTGCGATGTTTTGTTTAAATAATGGGTCGAGCGGTAAAATTAATAATAGGTACAGTTTATTGGGAGATATGTAAACCAACGGAGGCGTATGTACATATACAAAATTACCATGGGTGAACGGTAGATGCGATGCAATAATGACGATCGACGGTTTGATGGCTACGAAGATTAGCTCCAGACAATATGAGTGCTAGGTGCAGACTTAATTAAGGGCAGGCGGGCGGAATTGCCCGTGCCCTAATGTAAGCAAGCGAGCGATGATCCGAGAGAGCGATGGTAAAAGATCGAGAAAGCGACGAAGAAGGTGATGATCCGAGAGAGCGATGTATAGGCTGCTGCCGTGCGGGAACTTATGTCGAGGTACAATGTGATGCAGTGGGCAGTACAAAATAGCAAACAATAATAGGCATTTTATTTACTCCTGCACCACTGGCTATGATTTAACTTATGTCGACTAAATATCGAACTGGGAAACCCAACATGCTCATCTCCTAAACTAAAATTAGAAATAAATCTTGAAAATTTGCTTTTTGAAAGCTCTGGGAATTACTTAGACTTTTTCAACCTTTGTGCGTGCGTGTCGCACTGTTCGACAGCGTGTTTTGGATTTTTTAATCCCGAACTTTTATTCTTGTGTTGACTGATAGTTCTACGTCGGCATACGCAGGAATTATTGATCCCAAGCTATGTATATGAACTCAGTTTTTCGGATACTTTAATGACGGGGAGTACAGGATTATTTATCTCATCGAAAATTATCAGCTCTTCAATATTATTATATTTTAAAATTTCCTTTTCGGTAGGTATATATTATTTAGTAGATTTTTTTTTTAGATTTTTTAGTAGATTAAATCTTATAAGTAAATTTGACTCCATCCATACCCTCTATTTCGTAAAATACTTTTTGTTTTAAATATGGTAGTAATATGAACATTTTTATTTTACGAATTCCCGTTTACTGTGGCAACCCTCTAATAAATTGGTAATTGGTATTGGTAATTTTAGTTTCAGCTACTGTCTGGATGATATTCGGCTTTCAAATTCAAATTTGATAATTTTCTTATAATAATTATAATTATATTTTCCCAAAATTGTGTCTTTAAAAACTTAGGAAAAGTCGAAAAAGAAAATATTTCTTGGCATGAATTTTTGGTTTTAGTTGGACACATTAATTAGGTGTAAGGTATCGTTTGTAAGAATGGATAGATATGTAAACGGTTAAGTTGCAGTCGTTTAACCTTATTCGGCATGCTATGAATTTTAAAGCTTAATATCTTCCAGACGTTAAGCTGCAGCTACAAAGTGCCTGGGTCGGATTTATAGCTTTTTCAGCTTTTCAGCACTGCAATGTTCAATACAACCACTTATAGATAGATATGAACTTAAGTTATATGAAAAATAGAAGCACTACCTCTGGAAAAAACATGAACATTTAAAAAAATTCTTTAAAAAAAACTAAACCCAAAAAAAAAACCATAGTTGTTTAAAAAATTTTATATATCTAAATCTATTACAAAGTCATTTTGGGCGAGAGCGGAAATGTCGTGTTGACTAATGTTATGTTTCTTTTCCTCACCTTTTTTCTCTTCGTCCCAATAAACCGGCACACAGCGTTCGATTGAATTTTATTAATTAATTGTTCTTCGTGTTCGAGCCAACGCAGCACTTTTACTTTTTGGTGCTTTGGCTCAACTATTTCCTTCTCCACATCATGAAACCCTCTTGGTTCTCTTTCGAGAACATTTTTCCTATACACAAGTGGACTGACTCGATTTCGTCATCCAGATCGGGAATTTGGAAATACAAAAATGCAAAATCTGTAGAAAGTCGGGTGTTTGATTGTTTACCCGAAAGCCGGGTTTGTTTTTCAATTTAAGATGGTGAGAAAAATGTTTGTTTTTATACCCGGTACTCGAAGAGTATAGGGGTATATTAGATTTGTGGTGATAACGGATGTGTGTAACGCCCAGAAGGAAGCGTTTCCGACCCCATAAAGTATATTTATTCTTGATCAGCATCAATAGCCGAGTCGATATAGCCATGTCTGTCTGTCCGTCCGTCCGTCCGTCCGACCGTCTTCATTAGCGCCTATATCTCAGAGACTATTAAAGCTAGAGCAACCAAGTTTTGTATCCAGTCTCCTCTGTTATCACACTACTCCAAGTGTATTTCAAAATTTCGCCCCGCGTTTTTCCGCCCCCACAAAGAACGAAAGTCTGTGGCGTACACAATTTTGAAGATACGCGAAAACTAAAAACGCTGAATAATAGAAAATTACCATTTCTATAATAGTTTTGAATCTGGATCACATCGAGTCATTAATATAGCCACAATAAAGAAAACCATTTCGAAAGTCATCGTTCTCTCTCGCTCTCTCTCACACGCGACCCTGTCTGATTTGCCCATTCGTCCAAATGAACGCCTAGATCTCAGAGACTATAAGAGCTAGAGCAATCAAACTTTCTATCCAAGCTCCTGTGATATCAAACCAGCACAAGTAGATTTCAAAAATTTGCCACGCCCCTCTCCGCCCCAACAAAGGACGAAAATCTGTGGAATCCACAATTTTTAAGATAAATGAAAACCAAAAACGCAGAATCATGGAAAATTACCATATCTACCAGATAGCCGAATATGGATCAGGTCGAATCAATATTATAGCCAGAAGAAACAAATTATATTTCAGTGGCTACGCAACGCCTGCCAAGCGCTGACTCATTCCCTCTCTCTCTCTGTCGCAAACACTTGTACGTCTCAAATATGATGTAGAAATGTAGAAGCAGATGTAAAAAGCATATGCAAACAAAATTGGAAACATGTATAAATATTCCAAAAATGGTTTGACTTCAATTTTTAAAATATTATTTTTTGCCCGAAATTTAAGTCGTTCCTTTTGCGACCATATAATAAATTGTATAAATCGTAAGCTCATATATGTGTATATGTACATATATACTGACTGAGTACCGGGTATAAAGTAGAGCCGCGGCCTTTGCCGCTGCTCACAACGTTCCCCCTCGTTCTATTTAGGCAGGTGTGAGAAAAGATTGCTCATCAAAGATCAAGATTGAATTTGGGGAAACTAAAGACCACTCTTTTATTTAATAGTTCGTTTACCTAAAAATTACTGAAAAATCGTTACAAAAGTTGTTGAGCTACGAAGATTCTTCAGTAGCGTAGCTTTGAATTGCGAAGGATTTGTAAAATAATTGCATTTTAGATTAAGTACACCCAGCGACAAAAAAATAGCCGCACTCCGCAATTTCATGAATTTTTGACTTCTCTAGCGTGGGATATCCCGAAATGTTATTCGATTCGACTAATTTTTTTTTTGTTATTCCCTGTGAATGTTTTTTTCTTTTTGCGGGCGTTTCCTGTCGTCTCAGTTTCTGGAAACATTTTTTGCAAAACATTTTACTTAGGGAGTCTTTAAGAAGTATGCCTAAAGGAAAACAGATGACGGTGACTGAAAAGTCAAAAATTACTGCCTCGGCTGAACAAAATGTCTCAATTCGGCAAATAGCGGATCGAACTAAGTTCAATGAAAGCTCAGTGCGACGATTTTTGACAAAATTTCGTGAGACTGGACGATTGGAAAGGACGGAGGGAGGGGGAAGAAAAAAGTGTGCAACTGCAAGAGAAAATCGGATTATTAAGAAAACAAGCCGACATGATCGATTTAAAAATGCTGTACAGATAGCTTGTAAAGTGCAGCAACGATTTGCTAAAGAAATTTCAGCTTGAACTACACAGCGTCGTCTAAAGAAGATGGGATTAATGGCAAGGACACCTGCCAAAAAGCCACTTCTTAATAGTCGAATGAAGAAAGCACGTGTAAATTGGGCTAAAGAAAAAGCAAATTGGGATTAATCGGAGTGGTCATGAATCATATTCTCGGATTAGTCAAAATTTAACCTCATTAGACCCGATGGTTCCCGCACAGTTCGCCGCAGAAAAGGGTAAAGCTATTCCGAAAATTGCTGCATTGTCAGAGTGAATCATTATCCTTATATTATTTTATGGGGATGCATATCTAAATATAAAACAGAGTCCCTAATAATTATTAAGGGTATGGTGAATTCAAAAAAGTATGAAGTGGAGTTATTCGTATTGGAGTTGTGTCTAGTATGGAATCATTTAGTGAGAGAGAAGATCCCATCTTTCAGGAAGATTCTGTACCTTGCCATCGAGCGCGCTCTGTAAGAGATTCTTTGACGTTTTATTATTTTTAAAAATGTAGTCAACTAGTTTCAACTATTTTTTACAGACAGGTTAACATTTTGAAGGCGGAATTGGGCATAAAGTCCCTGGATTGGCCAGGTAACAGCCCCGACCTCAATTCGAAAGAGAACGTCTGGGCCCTTTTGACTGCCAAAATGAGAAAGCGGAAGCATGAAACTATGGTTGGGTTCGGGGAGGTTATAGAAAAAGTTTTGTTTGAGGAGATAACGGAGGAATATTTGAGGACTTTATGCGATTCGATGCCTAATAGGGTTAAATGTGTAATAAAAGCCAAGGGAGGTACCATCAACTATTAATTAATATATAATTTGAAAACGAAAATTCTGAAATATGTTTGTTTATTATTAGACTATATAAAATGAAATAACTTATTGGAAAAAATTTTGTTTTTGCTGAAAAAATCGATTTTATAATTTTACTAAATTTTTTTCCTGTGTTTGGTCAAAATACTAAATGACCGTTCAGAAAAGTGTGATTGAAAAAAATATTTATTTTTAATTATATGAATATGATATCAAAAAACCTAGTATGCACTTTTGTTAGACATTTATTTATTGACTCAAAAAAATGAAAACTTTTAGTATCGAATAACATTTGGGGAAACCCCACGCTAGAGAAGTCAAAAATGCATGAAATTTCGGAGTGCGGCTTTTTTTTTGTCGCTGGGTGTATGTATGTATGTAAAAAGGAGCAGCAGTTAACGACGGAGAACAGCAAAAGCAGCAGAACAATATTAACAGCATAAAGATATCAAAAGCAGCGAAAGAAAGCGCAGCACAGAAGAAAAAGCAGAGGAGAGAAGGATAGCGCAGCAGAGAAGGAGAACAACAGAAGACAGGTGAAAAGTAGAACCCAGAATAAACTGTATTTTCAACCAGGCTTTCCGTCGGAGTATTCCGCAGAATTATAATGGAAAATAACAGTGCGCCAGAAGAAAATATGCAGCCAAGCGAAAGCCCATTTGGATTAGGTGTGGGCGGTAACAATCGCCGAAGGTCAGTAAATAGACCATGTCGTTACAGCAGCCCTTTAATAACTTCTAGCTAAACGCGGAAGACTTTAACTAAAAAAGCAATACGTCCTTGTGCTGGAGTTCACAGCCTATAGAGCTTCATCGCCGAATTATACACGAGTTCTGGTGTGATCGTTTATGTGCAGATTGACGGCGAAAGTGTTCACGAATATAAACTGACGATGAAACTTGTAGTGGCATTGTGGTGGCCGATTATGCCTTCGGAAGCGTATTGCTACTGGGACAGGAATTTATAACCAAATTTACACAGACGTCAACGCCGGGAGCAAAGACAATATAAACACTAAGATGAGTAACTCCATAACAATTTTTCAGCTCGATTTTTTTGCCTGGAATTTATAGAAATTCTAGGCTAAGAAAGACAGAGACAGTTAGACCAAAGTCAATATAAACACTAAGATGTGCCGCGCTCATACAATTATGTGGTGTAGGGAGGGTTGTTTTTTGAAAGAGTGCTATCTCGCTCGCACGAACTCCAGTGCGCTCGCAAATCTAAAAATAGAATGAGCTTGCTTGCATAAGTACACACGTAACGTAAGTACGTATGTGTGTGTGTACGTGTGCAGAGCTGCCGAAATTGCCAGCCAAATATTTTTGAGAAGATTTCTTGAGACACAAATTTATTTGCTGAGTGTCGCTTATTGACGCGACGCACTAATACCCTATAGAAAATTAATATAATTTGATGTTATATCTGATATACATTTTGCGTTTGTATATATTTACATTCGTTCATTATATTCGTTTATAGTACATTAAACAAAATTAGCATATAAAGGATATACAAAATATAAAATTTTTTATATTTTGGGCATGCGTCATCGGAAAATCATAATCTCCATTCAATTCTAAAGTAATGGGTATTTTCTTCGACAGCGCACTATGGGGAAAATGACCACTTTATCTGGCATTTGCATGATTTTTTATACCCGGTACTCGAAGAGTAAAAGGGTATATTCGATTTGTGGGGATAACGGTTGTGTGTAACGCCCAGAAGGAAGCGTTTCCGACCCCATAAAGTATACTATATATTCTTGATCAGCATCAATAGCCGAGTCGATATAGCCATGTCTGTCTGTCCGTCCGTCCGTCCGTCCGTCCGTCCGTCCGTCCGTCCGTCCGTCTGTCCGTCTTCATTTGCGCCTATATCTCATAGACTATTAAAGCTAGAGTAACCAAGTTTTGTATTCGGTCTCCTGTGTTATCACACTACTCAAAGTGTATTTCAAAATTTCGTCCCGCCCCTTTCCGCCCCCACAAAGGACAAAAGCCTGTGGCATACACAATTTTGAAGATACGAAAAAACTAAAAACGCAGAATCATAGAGAATGACCATTTCTATCAAAGCGTTGAATCTGGATCAGATGGGATCTCTCACTAAATGATTCCATACTAGACACAACTCCAATACGAATAACTCCACTTCATACTTTTTTGAATTCACCATACCCTTAATAACTTTTAGGGACTCTGTTTTATATTTAGATATGCATCCCCATAAAATGACATAAGGACAATGATTCACTCTGGCAATGCAGCAATTTTCGGAATAGCTTTACCCTTTTCTGCGGCGAACTGTGCGGGAACCATCGGGTCTAATGAGGTTAAATTTTGACTAATCCGAGAATATGATTCATGACCACTCCGATTAATCCCAATTTGCTTTTTCTTTAGCCCAATTTACGACGTGCTTTCTTCATTCGACTATTAAGAAGTGGCTTTTTGGCAGGTGTCCTTGCCATTAATCCCATCTTCTTTAGACGACGCTGTGTAGTTCAAGCTGAAATTTCTTTTTGCAAATCGTTAAGCTACACTTCTGAAAGCATATCGTGTACAGCATTTCCCGCAACTCGATCATAGTCGGTCTTGCTTCTTAATGGTCCGACAATTTCTCTTGCAGTTGCGTCACTTTTTCTTCCCCCTCCCTCCGTCCTTCCACTCGTCCAGTTCTCACGAAATTTTGTCAAAAATCGTCGCACTGAGCTTTCATGGAACTTAGTTCGATCCAAGCTATTTGCCGAATTGAGACATTTTGCTTCAGCCGAGGCAGTAATTTTTGACTTTTCAGTCACCGTCATCTGTTTTCCTTTAGGCATACTTCTTAAAGACTCCTAAGTAAAATGTTTTACAAAAAATGTTTCCAGAAACTGAGACGACGGAAACGCCCGCAAAAAGAAAAAAACATTCACAGGGAATAACAAAAAAAAAATTAGTCGAATCGAATAACATTTCGGGATATC
>JAWNKY010001960.1:0-25974 GCA_035041765.1 Drosophila algonquin
GTATACATTCAAAGTTTTGAGTGTTTTTCCCGTTCTTGCCTCCCTATCTTCCTCTATCGGATCGCATAAACTCCTCTATCGGATTATAACTCCGCACCGTCTGATCCCTCTTAGCTTGTTCTATACATCTGAATCCCATTCGCTGTTGCGGATCGGTCCACACATTCTATTCACATCATCGTTTTTAGAACGTTCCATACATCCGCACTGTCTTATCTCTCTCTCTCTCTCGGACCGTTCCAAAAACCTGCATTACGATCTCTATTTCGGATCGTTCCGTAAATTAGCATCCTATGTTCGGATTAGTAGTTTTTTACAGCTCTTAAGATCTTTTAATCATATCTTTTAATTAGCTCTAAATTGATCCGTTATTGTGCTCAACTTTTGTTATGCTCTCAGTGAGAAAATATGTGTATTAACCATTCTTATTTAAATTGCTGTGAGGAAGTACAACCTCACATTTCAATGTGCTTAGAATTTAAGAAGTAGGGGAACCGTAACTGATGGGGTAGATCACCGTATTTTGCAGCGATCATCACTGGCAGCAAGGTCAACAGCCACCGAAATAAAAAGAACAGACATAAGCGATAAGCGAAGCCACCTACCTGAAAAGAGAGTACCCACGGAAAAACTACCGATAAAGCTGAAAAAGAGCCCATGGCCGGCAGCAGAACAAAGAGAGAACGGTCGCCGGTAGACCCGAGAGCAAGCAACAGCCGACCGCAGAACCAAAGGAAAAGCAAAGCCAGCACTAAAATGCTCGCTAACAACGAGCGATATAGAAGACCGTCGATCGCTCGCAATAACGCAATAGCGGTAGCGGCAGAAAACCACGCGAAAAAAATGCCGAAGGGCCGGCAGATGCCGCCGGGAAAAAAAGTCTTAGTGCGTGCCAATGCCGAAAAGTGCAAGACATGACCACGGAAAAAACTCCACCCGTGAGTGAGAGAATCAAACGACACAATACCTACCACGAGACAACCCCACTGACAGTACCAGTCACGCCTCCACCTGCACGAGGACACTGCGAAAACGGGACCCTGGATGCTTTTGTGCGACTCTCACTGGATACCAATCGCTTAGCCAAGACCAAGCGGGATGGATTGGAATGTTGGATCTATACACAAAAGCCAAGTTAGTCAGCAACCAAATAAATGAATAACAATAGATAAACACGCTCACTTTTCTTTTCATACATATGTACATATATCAAGTCAGTCAGTCATATAGTCAAGTGGTCAGCGACGGAGTTCCCACACATAACTTCCCACACATCTGGTGCTGATGCAGCGTTTCTTGGTGAACGACTGGCTGCTGCAAAGCGTCTGCTGGGTAATAAGATTCCACACACTCAGGACGGATGCGACGGTTCTTTGAAGACGGCAGCGAATTTCAGCAGCGGCAGCAGTGCAGATGGGCCACTTAGCTTCCGTTTATTATCATAAGACGTTTTCAATTCTAAACTTTAACTGGCGCTTAACGGGATATAACCCAGTTCTCCCTATGCAAGTGACTAGTGAGCTTACACTTCAATTAAAAAAAAAAAAAAAAAACAATTAAGAAAGAAAGTTTCACCCAGCGCGAATTTTTAATTCTATGACAAAAAACAGTCGGCCAAAAAACAGTAAAATAAAAATAAAAAAACAACAACCAAGCAAAAGTAAAAAAATTCCCCAAACGTAAGCTGAAGGCCCATCCCTTGCTTCCCGCATCAACATCTACGAGAAGAAAAATATGCTGAAGGACAATCCTTCGCCACAACATTAAAATAAAAAACACACACAAGCTGAAGGGTAATCCCTCGCTCCTTAAAAATAACTATTGTTGTGTTTCAATTTATGCGTTGTGTTCCGCCCTTAGTGGGTCATAACGCATGAGCGAGAGAGAATTCGACGATGAACACCGCGACAGAGACGAAACCACCCTGGTGGTTGAAAAAAATTGACATCCTACGTAAGAGCTGCTGGACTCTTTTCAACAGAGCCACAAGCACTAACGAGGAGAAACATTGGGCAGACTACAAAGTCAGTCTTGCCCTATACAAAAAAGAAACGCGAAACGCGAAAAGGGTCTCTTGGCAAAAATTCTGCTCGGAGATAGAGGAGACGTCAAAAGCCGCAAGGCTGCGCAAGATCCTCTAAAAACTACCCCCTCGGTAGGGTATCTTAAAAGAAACAATTGAACGTAGGCCAACTCTAGCGAGGAGTTGCTCCACATACTACTCGAAACCCACTTCCCTGGGTGCACAACCATCAAGCCAGCGCAAATCTATAGCGGAGGCCCGACAACTACGATGAACCATATTCTTACCAAACGGAACATAAGCTGGGCAGTAAACAGCTTTAATCCGTTCAAATCACAAGGTCCGGACTAGGTCATTCCGGCCCAACTCCAAAAGGCCGGAGAATCAGCCATCAACCGGCTACAATGTATCTTCGGGAAGATACAAGTGGTGGGGAATATACCACAAGAGTGGCTCAAGGCGAAAAAAGTCTTCATCCCCAAAGCGGGTAAGGCTTCGCACTCGACTCCAAAGGACTTAAGACTAATCAGTCTATCATCCTTTCTTCTCAAAACTTTTGAGAGACTTGTCGGGCTACACCTGAGAACAATTATAAGCCCTCAGATGTTGTCAGGAGCACAAAATGCCTACGGAAAAGGAAAATCAACGGAAACGGCACTTCATGAAGTAGTCTCAGTTATAGAGAAATCTCTACACCTCAAAGAATACTCTCTAATAGCCTTTCTGCAAAGTCGTGGCCTGCTGCAAAGTCGTGGCACACGCGGACGACGTCGCAACTATTTTCTCGGAAAAATACCCTTAATCACTCTGCGACTTAATGACCGCAAAGCTCGCGAGACTGTCAGAACGGAAAGAGTCCCACGGGCTGGGAGTAAATCCCGCAAAAACGGAACTCGTGTTGTTCACAAATAAATACAAGGAACCTCAACCCTTCAATACTAAATGAATGCATGCTCTCCTTTAGCGACAGTGCCAGTTATCTAGGGTTGGTAATTGACAAGAAGCTTAACTGGAACCTGAATATAAAAGACAGAGTGAAAAAGTCTATGATAGCCCTATACACTTGTAAAAAAGCTATTGGCTTGAAGTGGGGCATGTACCCAAGCATAGGCTAATGGATACATCAAGCAATAGTAAGACTCAATTCTACTCGGAATTACAGTGTGGTGGCCGGCCCTATCAAAAGGATCGATCACCAAAAAACTGGGCAAGGTTTAGCGAACCGCAGCATTATGCATTAGTGGAGCACTACGTACCACTCCAAACGATGCACTATCCTAGGTCTCCAGAGCCTCGAGCTTGCGGGAAAGGAGACGGCAGAAATGGCAGCGATACGTCTGAGAGACTCCGACCAATGAACATCAAAGCTCACCGGTCACTCATCGATACTTACCAGCAGTACCGTCCCAACAAAGACTGACTACTGCGTCCCAAGCGAACACACAGATACTCCCTTCAATATAATCATCCCCAGCAGAGACGAGTGGCTTGAGGGACCACCGGGCCCAGATAGGGCCACAGGCATCTTCACAGATGGATCAAAGCTGGAAAACAGGGTCGGAGGAGGAATCTACTCCAAACAGCTCGAAATCAGGCACACATTCAGGCTCCCAGATCACTGCAGTTTATTCCAAGCAGAAGTCATTGTGATCAGGGAAGCACTGAAGCACCTTCAAACAGCCACAAAGGCTTCACTGGCAACAACAATCGTACACATTTACAGCGACAGCCAAGCTGCGAACAAATCACTTCACGCGATTTCTTCCAACTCGGCCACAGTGGCAAATTGACGCAAATCTCTTCACGAGATGGCCCAACAATTTGCTATCAGCCTTAATTGGGTCCCGGGTCACCGGGACATTGAAGGCAACTGCAGGGCAGACGAGCTGGCCAGATCTGGCACCACAATACCCCTTCTCCAAGACAAGGAGGATATTTGTATGCCAATGGCCACCTGTAGGCTTACCATAAAAGAGCTATATAAGGGACGAGCAGACAATGCGTGGCAGTCAGCACCACTATGTTGCATAGCTCGGCAAACATGGCCGATCATTGACAGAAAGCGCACATCAGAGCTATGCAAGCTCGGTAGAAAAAGGTGCAGCGTAGTCATCCGTTTCCTCACGGGGAACTGGCTAATAAGCTCAAACGCAAACAGGCTGGGCTCCCCATACAACGATTTTTGCCGAAGCTGTAGAGACGAGGAGGAGGAGGAAACGGTAGAACGCCTGTTTCAGAAATATCCAAAATATGTCCTAGAAAGATCGTACACTTCATAAGAGCATCAGGATGGGATAACTGCTGACATGTTCGGGTCTCACGAAATGGAAGAGAGGAATACCTCATGCGGCACCACCGAATGGCCCAAGTGTGACGGGTTCCTGTGGAGCTTGGCAGCAACCTTCACCCAACCTAACTGCGGGATTTGCTAAACTGTATCAAACTGATGTCGTTTATACTGACTGTTAAGCTAGTGAGGTTTTTCAATAGCTGTTGAGATTTATAAACGGCTACGAAAGTTTCTGGATATATATATGATAATTTAATAACAAATTTATTCAAGCTAACGATGTGGTTTAGATATTCATATGTATGCGTGTAAGTCGAAAGATGATCTTAAGGCTACGAATATAAGCTCAAAACTAAAATGCAAGGCCTGACGGCGTAGTTGCCGTGCCCTATGAGGCGACGCTTAACGAGCGGAAGAGAGTGCGATTGGGGGAGAGCTAGAGCAGTTCGGGCTGCTGCTAAGCCGAGTACAAAGAATGCCTTTACGTAGGCATATGCGGTAACAAACGATTTTAAACAGTGGGCATTGCAATAATTAACATCAAGATGTGTATTTACCAGAGCTGCAAACCGGTCCGGAACCGAGCCCCGTGGAACCGGTTCTCTGCGGGTTCCTTGCTATGTCGAACCGAACCCTGAACCGAACGCAAGAAATGTCTCGGAACCGTGAACCGAATCGGTTCCGTCTTTATTTAAGGGTTCGGTCCAAGAAAATATAAATATGAAATATGTGCCGGATCTGATGTCGTCATGTTCGGCTCATGGCACGAGCCGAACGAACTCTCATTTTCTGCATGCTTGTTTCTTGATCTGTTTTGTTTTGTATTGTTTTTATGAAAAGCATTGTGGGAAACCAAGCCACAACGAAAAAATTCGTTTCTACATTCAGTAAATCTTTTGAAGAAATTCCTCGAATGCATCCCCATGCAGACGATTTAAAGTTTTGGGAAAATTACAGCCAAACAGATTTGAAAAAAGTAGCAATGGTTGTTTTGGCGGTTCCAGCAACTCAAACTTCTGTAGAGAGAGCATTTTCCTCCCTCAAATTTGTGTTGTCGGATAAAAGGGCATCAATTGATGAAAACCTCCTGGAGGATATTATGCTAATAAACTTAAATTAAAACATGGTTTGAACTAAGTTAAATACCTTTGAAATGCAAGGAATGCAGTAAAAAAAATGATATATTATTATTTTTTTTATATTATTAAACATTTTTATTATTATTTTTATTTCTTTATATATGGTTTGAATTGAGTTAAATTTAAATACCTTTAAAATGCAACGAATGCAGTAAAATAAAATGATTTAATTGTATAAAATATGGATGCTCTTTATCTTTTCATTTATTTTACTCTACGAACCCGGGTTTGGAACCGAACCCGAGGTTCCAAAATATTCAAAACCCGGTTATGGAACCTCTGCGAATTTTCAACATAGGGTTCGGAACCCGAACCGAACCCTGGCCGTTTTTTCAGGGGTTTGCAGCTTTGGTATTTACTTTAGACCGAACCACTTGCTATAATTTAGGATGGTTTATGCTGCTTGACCCGACATACTCCCCCGTTGAAACCCTGTGCTTCTTTTAGGGGCAGCAGGCACAACTTGTTGACGGCTCAATTTGTCAATCCAGGTCTTCAGCACGCCGACTCGGGAACCGCCATCTCTTTCTGGTAGAAGCTCGACGACCCTCGCCAGTTGCCACTTCAAGGGAGGAAGATTCTCATCCGTGACAAGGACAATATCTGCCAAACTGGGCTTCGCAGTGCACCATTTTGAGCGTTGCTGCAGCGAAGTGATGAACTCCTCCTTCCACCGGGACAAGAAAAGCTGCTGCAGGTGTGAAACGCGCTGCCAGCCGTCCAAGCGATCGAATTTCAGCTGTGTGACATCCGGCTCAGCGAACGAAGCAGGAGGGCCACCGTTCAAGAAGCGCGCTGGAATTATTACATCCAGATCGGCAGGGCGCTCTGAAATTGAAACTGAAGGTCTTGAATTAATTACGGCCGCGATGTGGCATAAAAGCGTCCGCAGTTCGTCAAATCCAAGAACCGAGCTGCCTATCGCACGGTAGAAGTGGTACTTGGCCGTCTCAACTGCAGCTTCCCATAGGCCACCAAAATGCGGAGAGCGCGGAGGAAATGAAATGCCAGTATATAGACTCCACCAAGCAAAAATCCAGCACAGCCTTCTGATGGTCATCGCTGAGGAACAGGCGTTTTAACTCCATCAGCTCATTCCTAGAACCGACAAAATTTATTGTGTTATCTGACCAAATTTGTCGCGGCTTCCGTCGGGTGCATATGAAGTGCTTTAGTCCATGGAGAAAAGCAAGTGCGTCAGCTCCAGATGAACAGCCTTGGTAGCGAAGCAAATGAAGATACAGAGTAACACTTGATTGGGCCCTTATTTCATGCCTCCGGATTGTAAAAAAATGGCCCACAAAAGTCGACGTCTGTGATCTCAAAGGCATGAGAACCGTCGACCCGCTCCTTTGGAAGATTCGCCATAATACGCTCCAATACTCTAGGCTTCATTCCAAAACATCTTACGCACTTGTTCGCTGCCTTGTTTACCGTCTTCCTCCCCCCAATGGGCCAATATTAGGATCGAATTAGCAAAAGCAAAGCTCGATGTCCAGCGTGGAGATTCCGCTCATGAAAGTGAGAGATTATGGAAAAAGTTAGTGGCTGGGAGAGATAATTGGATGACGGCCATCAAAATCCAACGACGAGTTCTTCAGTCGACCATCAACCCTGAGCAGACCAAACTGATCCATGAATGGCGACAACGATGCAAGCTAGTTGGCGAAACTGATCCCCTGACCGCAGCGACTTTATGTCCTCCCATAGCTGAGTACGCTGGACTAGCCGCAGCAACAGCTGGGTTCCAGAAGAAGGTTTTACCAGAAGAGCACTCCGGCGAAGCTCAAGGGCTGACTTATCTGGTAATACCGTGGACGGCCAGTCATATGAGGGGCCGCAAATAAATGGAGGTCCATGAGCCCAAAGGGGAGACTCCTTCAGCTCAGTCGGAAGAGCCCCTCGAGAAAGAATGTCGGCTGGGCTTAAAGCTGTGGAAACATAGCGCCATGTCATATTGTCGGTCATTTCCTGAATCGTTGCTACTCTATTTGCGACAAATATATTAAATCTTGACGACTCGTCCCGAGTCCAGGAAAGTGCAACCAACAGTAACACCTTCCCTTGAAGACATTCATTCCGGATATTTCAGATATGAGCATAGCCTGCAACTCTGCTCCACAAAGCTCCAACTTCGGCACCGTAAGTGTCTTCAAAGGAGCAACACGAGATTTGGCACAAAGTAAGCGGCTGCAGGAATGCTGAACTTTTGACATGACATATATACATGCTCGAACGAACACCACGTTCGAACACCATTCACTCAATCTGAACTGACCCCTAGACAGGATTCCAGCAGTTTTGCTCACGAATGCGGATGGCCTCTTCCTCAGATCTGGCGCCAGATATTAAATCATCCACGTAGAAGTCACGGCGACGAACTTCAGCCCCAACTGGAAAATCTACCTGTTCGTCGGTTGGCAACTGGTGCATCGCTCGCACAGATAAATAGGAGGCGGGCCTCGTCCCATAAGTAACGGTGTCCAGTTGAAACACGCGCAATTCAAGTGGAGTTTCTCCACAGAATACACTGCAAGTTGCTGTCCTTGGGCGAGACTCGTACACACCGATACATCTTACAGATATCTCCCGTAATCGCAACTGCGTATGAACGAAATCGAGCAATAATATGAAAGAGTTTAGGTTGTATTAAGGGGCAAGCCATTAAAACATCATTCAAGGAATAGCCAGATGAAGTAGAAGCAGATCCATCAAAAACGACCCGAAGCTTGGTCGTAGAACTATCTTCTTTCATGACGCAATGGTGAGGTACAAAATGTCGAAAGTTGCTGCTTGACTGGGCAGGAACAGGAGACATATGACCTAAGTCAAGATACTCATTTATGAAGGCAGCATACTGAGCCTTCACCTCAGGGCGACGATTTAACTTCCGCTCAAGGGACAGGAATCTGCAACGCGCTTGATTGTAAGATTCTCCCAGGAAATCCAAATTATATTTAGCTGGCCGAACACAATAATCGCCATTCTTCAATCGACGGACATGCTGAACAAAATGCGCTTCACAATCCAGCTCTTCTTTGGTAGTAATAGTAATAGTAAATTGGTTCGCTGCAATTCTCAACCTCCCAAAACGTCCGAAGAAGCACTTTAAGCGGCTCATCTGGATTGTCATCCTCGGCAACAACGGCCGGAGAGCAAGACGAACCATTCAAACGAGAACAACCTCCAGAAACGACCCATCCCAAGCGAGTTTTCTGAATTGAAGGCAATCCTGGCAGTAGTTTGACCTGACCAACACAAAGGAGATCGTAAAACAGAATTGCTCCAATTAATAGATCGACGCGCTGAGGCCTATAAAACTCCGGATATGTTCGCTGGAATGTTCCAGTTATGAGTGTCAATTCCAAAGCTTGGCTGACGATCAGTTATGTCAGAAGCTACGATAGCAGTGATAAGGGTTGAGAATTCAGATGAGCGAGAATGCAGGCTAATACTAACCGAACATCCCATCGGTGACAAAGCTGGAGTCACCAATTCCAGAAACTGCGGTTGAGGATTTCCTTTTCCGAAGCTGAAGCTGATTGGCGAAGCGAGAGGTTATCAGATGTAACTGGAAGCCGGAATCTAGCAATGCTCGGGAGGGAACTAAAACTCTGGATCGATTTTTGACCAAAACAGTGGCAGTGGCATGTAGGACAACATCATTATTGAGAGCTTGTGCTAAAGGTGCAGACGAGGTAGACGCTGAGGTAGAGGGTTCAGTGGTAAGCTGAGACGGATTAGAAGAAGGGGGCGCAGACGGAGACGGAGCATCAGTTGACTGACCTTGGACTGCATCCGAATCAGGGCTACTGAAATGAAGAGTAGTATGGTGCTTGCCCCCGCAGATACGACAGTGGCTCGAGGTGCACTGGCTTAATCGGTGTCCTGTTCTAAGGCAATTAATGCAAAGGGACAGTCGTTTGGCTTCTTTATGGCAATTTTCGGAGGACAGTGCCTTGAATTTCGGACAGTTCTGGGATTCGTGAGCACTGTTACTGCAGAGCACGCAGCCTGAAAAGGTTTGGCTAGCTGCAACTAAGGTGGACCTGGAATTGTTATATCTTCTATTCTTGCCCACCTGACTGCTCGGCGCATAGCTTGCCCTAGCAAAATCCACTGTCTCCAATGACCTGCATCGCTGTTCCAGGAACGAGGCCATATACTCCCATGACGGAATCGAGTTAGCATACGCTGGCTGCTCAAATCTCTCCTCCCACTTGGCTTGGCTTGCTGGATCAAGCTTACGAAGCAGCTCCTGCACGATGATGCATCCTGCGATCTGCTCAGAAGTGCCCAAACTCTGAAGCGCGCGCATATGAGCGTTGAATCCGTCCGACAGCTCTCGAAGCATTACCACTGAACCACTCTCGACAGCCTGGAGCCCTAGGATCTCATTGATGTGTGCCTGAAATACTAAGCGTCGATTATTAAACCTTCTTTCCAATAATTCTAAAGCCACGCTATAATTGCCATCCGAAATTTCCAGCGACCGCACAGTCTCCAAAGCCGCATCACGCAGACAGGAACGCAAATGCTGAAACTTCTCTACATTGCTTAGATCAGGATGATTATCTATGATGGTTACAAACGTGGAGTAGAAGTCGGTCCATTTAGCATATCCTCCACTGAAAGTTGGAAGTTGTATAGGAGGCAGGGATGGTACCTGTCTACGTCGAGGTAGAAATTGCGAGCCGGCAAAATCAGCGGTGATGTTTCCTCCAGCCATGGTAGAATGAAGAGGCATGTGTCCGCTATTCTTTACTATTTCCCGCATAATTGACGCCTTCCCAGTACTGGCAAGCGATTCGAACATATCACCTAATCCACTGTGAATCTCGGCTTGATCCAATTCCTTAAGCTCGGTGTGGAGCATCTCAAACTTTCCGATCAGCTTATCGAGTTGCTCTTGTTTTACAACGAGCATATAATAGTCTGCTACTAGAGACTCATTTTGGCACTCAGCAGCTAACCTTTTCATTTTTTCGCATAAATCCGAGGATTTGAGCTTTAAAAATGACACCCTGTTTTGCTCCCTGGTAATTGGAATTTCATTAGCAGCATCAGCAGCGTTGGCAGCATCAGCAGCGTTGGCAGCATCAGCAGAGTTGGCAGCATCAGCAACGTTTGCAGCATCCAACTCCATAGCGGCGGCAGCTTAGCAAACGTTTACTGCGGGAAGATGACCGCAAAGAGGAACGCGCGTACTAAACGCTGCTAGCTGGAAGACGAACGAAAAGAGGATCGAACGCACTTCAGAGCAATGAACAATAACCGCAAGCAACGCTAGGTGCAATTGGTATATGCAAGGGCAGCCGGTGTGGAAATTGTTTCTAGCGGGAAGATAAGAGCAAAGAGAACCGAGCGTAATATAGTGGACGAATGAGCACCGTAAGCCGAAAGCTGCAAGGGAGGCCGGTGTATATATTTAGTATATTATATAGTCGATAACACTGGCTAAATTGACAATTCAAATAATGCTTTATTATACTTTGTGATTGCACTGATATAGTTATTTTTGCACGATCACGTCGGGGTCACCAAATGTTAAGGTAGTGAGCTTTTTCACTAGGTGTTGAGATTTATAAACGGCTACGAAGGTTTCTGGATATATATATGATAATTTATTAACAAATTTTCAAGCTAACGATGTGGTTTAGATATACATATGTATGCGTGTAAGTCGAAAGATGATCTTAAGGCTACGAATATAAGCTCAAGACTAAAATGCAAGGGCTGACGGCATAATTGCCGTGCCCTATGAGGCAACGCTTACCGAGCGGAAGAGAGTGCGATTGGGAGAGAGCTAGAGCAGTTCGGGCTGCTGCTAAGCCGAGTACAAAGAATGCCTTTACGTAGGCATATGCGGTAACAAAAAATTTTAAACAGTGGGCATTGCAATAATTAACATCGAGATGTGCATTTACTTTAGACCGCACCACTTGCCATAATTTAGGATGAGGTTTTCCGACTAAGCTTCTTTACTGGACTAATTCTTACCTTTGTAACCGTTCTCAACGTGTCTGCTTTATCTCCGCTCTTTCTACACCTGTAATAGTCTCATCGGGGGATCCTCAAGGTAGCTATTTGGGTCCCTTGTTATTTAACCTATTTATTAACGATCTTCCCCAAATGTTATCTCACTCCCGTGTTCTAATGTATGCTGATGATGTAAAACTATGTTTTTAATTAACGTTCTACCTCTTAAAATTTCTAAATGCAATTTCATGACTTTTCGCCGCAATAAGCCATACCTTTTCGATTACTCAATCAATAACATTATCCTACGGCGCCTGTTCAAAGTCAACGACTTGGGCATTACCTCTGTACCTAATCTATGTTTTAACTCTCATATTTCTACTATCTCAAAGCCAAAGGAGTCCTAGGATTTGTCAAAAGATGGTCTAAGGAATTTGCAGACCCGTACTCTACAAAACTTCTGTATGTTTCTCTGGTTCGGAATATCTTGGAAAATGGTTCTTGTGTCTGGTCTCCATACTACAAAAAATTTCAGGATATGCTCGAATCAGTACAAAAACAGTTCTTCATCTTTGCTCTCCGGGGACTCAATTGGGACACTTCGATCCATCTCCCTTCTTATGAAAGTAGGTTGCGCATAGTTAACCTCCACTCTCTTAAGTCCCATAGAATCTACCAATGAGTTCTCTCCTTCATAAGCTTCTCTCTGGTGAGGTCAAATCGACTACCCCCATCAGCCTTATTAGTATTGCTGTCCCTTTCCACCCGACTAGGCATTACTCTTACTCCTCACATCCAACTCTGTCTTTCTAACCACTCTGATTATGAATCTTTCCGTAGCCTTTGCCGAAACTATAACCAATTTTTCCATCTGTTTTCCTTTGATACTAGTTCTAATAAGCTTAAAATTATCTTAATGAATAACTTAATTTAAATAGCTCTAATTGGGAATTATTCAGCTACCGGCTTTCTCTAACCTAAATTTGGCTGTTGGTGGGACCATATCGGCTACTGCCTTAGTCCTTTCTGATTAATTATTTGACATGTAATTTTACCCTTACAGTTTAACTGTATATTGTTAAACTTTAAACAACAATAAAAAATATTCAGAAAATATTTTATCTTCATTCTTTGCGTATCGCCTAATAAAGATTTATTTCTCGCTTTGAACCGACGAAAGCCGCGTTTTCAATTCTAAAGCTTATTTTAGTTTTGATATTTATTTATTTAATTAAAAATTATCTGCTAAAATTGCTTTATAAATTAGGGAGAGAACTAAAGATAAACTATAATAAAATTAAATAAAATTAAAATTACAGGTTAGCAGAGTTCAGGTGGTTTTAAATGCTAAATGCTACATATATGTTTAAGGGTTAGTTCAGGGGATATGATATGGTAAAGGGTTAATTAATAATTATAGCATACATTCCTGAAAGGTTCATAAGGGTAATTTGATAGGTAGAAAAGAACGAGTAGAACGAGAGGGAACCGTAAAGTCAATCTGACTCAAGAGAGTTTGGGAGTCCACCATCCCGAGAAGGAGCTTGTGCACGAACATTACCATATTGCATATTCTGCGATGGTGTAACGAAGGTAGGTCAATAAGTTCTACCAGAGTCCCAGTTTAAATTACGAAGAGCGAAAATTAAAAATAGTTTCTGAACTGATTCAAGAATAGCTTGCTGCTCCTTATACTGTGGGCTCCACACACAGGAACAATACTCCAATATCGGGCGCACTAATGAAATGTACAATTGTTTGGTCACATACGGGTCGTCAAACTCCTTGGACCAACGCTTGATGAATGCTAGAACACCCTTAGCTTTATTAGCTGTCGCAGCTATATGACTATTAAAGCACAGTTTATGATCAAATAATACTCCAAGATCATTTGAACTCGAAATGGGGGCAGTGACTACATTGTCGCACGAGCTTCTGCCTATAAGCCGTTGGCCTGCACTCGAGTGGCCAGCGGATCATATTTCGCAGCTGATAAACATCCGCTGAGGAGCTGATGGTCTGCACGAGGCGCTGACGGTGCAGAACGTCAGCCCGCTGCCCAAGCAGCGCTGCCGCGAGGGTGGGCAGTTTTAAGTAAAATTTTATTTCTGTATCTATAGATTTAATCAGATTCATTCTCACTTTGAACCGTGCCAGTCGAGCCGGATAATAAACTAATAAAACTTACACCCGCGAATTTCATTGCCGTTGGCCGAGCCACGGTACCAATAGTCGGAAACAACAATAATATAATTTATATATATAGTGATTTCCTTATTCCCCCTATTTCGATTCCTTATTCCCCCATCCACCCGTTTTTTGGGACATAGCACTGGTGTCTGTGGTTCACACCTCACTCTCCGTTCGAAATTCCCTCCTCCCGTAGAAACTTCCCTACCTCCCTCCAGCTTAGTGGTGCTGTACGTGGAAGCATGGCATCCACGAAGAGGGTTCCCCCATCCCCCAGTCCTGATCGTGAATTGCCACGTGTCCGTCCCACTCACTCTAAAATCGCTGAGCTTACAATGAACCCCGCTCTTTTGGGGCGTTCCCACTGTTGAGCGACTCTGGGTGCGACGCGCCTCTATCGCGAGCCACGTGCATTGCAATCGTGCCCTGGACAGACTGAGAGGATGTACCCCGGCCTGAGATAGCCTCTTCCTTACATTGCATTCACAAGGCCATTGCTTTCATCGAGCGTTTATATATTTTCTTCTTGCTTTAACTTGTTTGTCTTACACAGGAAAAATCTAGTCTGATCACTTTATTATTAAACATAATGAAACAGATCACTGTAGGGCTTTCTAAGCGGTCTTAGCAATCAAAAAAGCACAATATTACACTATAATGACTTCATGAGGCTCTAAGCAAATAATTAAGCCCTTCACTAACGAATAACTAAGCTCTATTTAATCGAAAATCACGAGATTTTTACGGATTTTTCCCTTCTTCCAAAATATATATTTTCATACCCGGTACTCGAAGAGTAAGCAAATAATTAAGCCCTTCACTAACGAAGAACTAAGCTCTATTTAATCGAAAATCACGAGATTTTTACGGATTTTCCCCTCTTCCAAAATATATATTTTCATACCCGGTACTCGAAGAGTATTAGATTTGTGGTGATAACGGTTGTGTGTAACGCTCAGATGGAAGCGTTTCCGACCCCATAAAGTATATACATATATTCTTGATCAGCATGTACATGTAGAAATGTAGAAGCAGATGTAAAAAGCATATGCAAACAAAAATGAAAACAGCCGCGGCCTGTGCTCACAACGTTCCTCCTCGTGTCGATTAGGATTTCGAACATTTTTTTACGAATTACAATCTGTGTGCTCCGCTGCTTGCAACTTTTCGCTATTGATACAAAATCAGTTTTTCTTTTGAAAAATTAAATATTTTAGTTCAATATGTCTTTGTTTTGGCAATCGCATTACCATCGCAAACCAAACCGCAAAACAGATCAACAATTGGTCAATAAAAAAATAAAACAATGTAGCATATCAAGCGACTATTTAAAAAAAGATAGTAAAAAGTGTCACACTTTCGCACAGATTGGCAAGCGCACCACAGAGCTCTGTAATCTCAGTTGGAACCAGTCATTAGATCCCTTACAGAACATTATCTTATAGGCATCTATGCAAACTGGATAAGAGCGTACAAGGCGCAAAATAAAAGTATATATTATAAAACGTATTTTTTTTACTGTGTACAGTGCTAACAAAAAAAATGCTATGACACTTATGCAACCCTTGCACTTACATTGCAGAAATCAATCTGTACAAGGTTGCAAAATTTTTATTTGACTTACAGCTCTCAATTTCAACGGTGCAGTTCTGTGAGTCCAATGGGTAATAATGCAAATCCATCATACAGGCAAGGGTTGTGGTAAATCGCATGCCATACGTAACAGCGCCATCGCCCCCAAGGCGCACCAACTTGTTTCTCTCGGTTACATCATGTAAAAAGCTTTGAAAAAGATATGGAATTGCTCGTTAAAAAAATTTTAGAATCTACAGCTATTGTACCTGTTTTTGTCATTGGCGAAAAATGTATCTGGTACCCATATTTTCTCAGCAAAGTCACCCGATAGAGTCAGCACATCGTTGACTCCATCATCATCTGCATTTCCATTATAATACGGCCCGTAAATATTGAACGCCAGACGCTCGTCACGCCAATACTGATTTAAGTACATTGTTATTGTGTAATCCTTATTATCAAAGAGATTACATAATATATATCTACCTGAAGTGTTATAAAACATTTAAAAGTATATTTACCATATTTACTTCTGATATGGCGTCGAAGCTTGCTATTGTCAAATCCATTCCAACGTGTAGTGGATCGCCTCCAAAGTTAGGCCTGAGGCGAATGTCGTATCCTTGAAGTATCTTCGATATTGTCTGTGTAACATTTTCAAGACGCCCGGCAAGCATATCCTTTTGCTTGCATCTAAAAGAATACATATTTATCTATTTTGAAAATTTTTGCCATTATGATTTCTGCAAAAATTCCTACTATTTGAAATCTGTGTGCTCTAGTTTTCCCTATTTTTTTGGTATCGACAGTGCTTCATTCCAAAGGTATAGGGTATAGGGGTATATTAGATTAGTGGTGATAGTGGATTTGTGTAATGCCTAAAAGGAAGCGTTTCCGACCCCATAAAGTATACATAAATATTCGGGATCAGCATCAATAGCCGAGTCGATATAGCCGTGTCTGTCCGTCCGCCTGTCCGGCTTCATTAGCGCTTAGATCTCAGAGACTATGAATGCTAAAGCAACCAAGTTTTGTATCCACTCTGCTGTGTGTTATCACACTACTACAAATGTATTTGAAAATTTCGCCCCGCCCCCTTCCGCCCCACATAAAAGACGAAGGTCTGTGGCATACACAATCTTGAATATGCGAGAAAACTGAAAACTCAGAATTATAGTGGATGACCACTTCTATCAGAGTGTTGAATCTGGATCAGATCGGATGATTAATATAGCCACAATAAAGAAACCCATTTTGAAAGGCATCGTTCCCTCTTGCTCTCTCACACGCGACCCTGTCTGCTTTATTCGTCCAAATGATAACCATCAGAAATTTTAACAAATTTATATATATTGCAAAAAAAGATTATTAAGTGCATAATTTTGTTTCGGAATATGCAGCTCCAGCTACTTTTAACTCTTAGCCTTGGCAAGCAAAGGAGCGTAATATTTCTTGAATGCCTTTAATAACAACTACACTTCATTAATGTTGTATTTTTGTTTCTTTATACGAGTAAAATTAAGCCAAGTGATTATTAACAGTAGTATAGTTATACAAGAAACTGAATTTGAACGCCGTTCGTCGTCTGTTTAAGTTTGAATCCGCTACCAAGCTGCGTCCCCAGTCGCCAACGTCATACTGCCTGGCTGGGGTGGTATCGATGCTTCTGATATACATACGTCGAGTTTATGTCTCGCTGTACTTGATCTTCGTCCTTAATTCATTTTGAATGGTTGTCTATGCTATGCTTGGCAAGCATGGAGATGATCATTGAGCCTTTCTACCTGCCCGTTTACTCTTGGAAGTTCTGTAGTTGTATCCACCAGTTTGATGTTTTCGTGGTCGCAGTACTGCAGGAAATCTTGAGCGATAAGCGCAGAGCCTTTATCTGAAATGATTCAAGCAGGGTTGACAAACGTCACGGTTTGGCTGCGCAGCTTAAATGTTACCTCATTAGATGTAGTTAACTTTTTAGGGTATAACCAGCAAAACTTCGTGAAGTCGTCGATAGCAGCTAACATATCAATAGTTGGACCTTAATTGTGTAAGCTGCTATAACTAAAAGAGCTCTTGCTGGTTGTCTCCAGTGGACCCAAAATCAATCTGATGCGTCTGCATCTTTTTGCAGGAGGCAAATGTACTTCTTGTTTTTTACTCAATAAATTCGAAATTTCGTCAATGCTTCGATGACCATAAGTATTTCCAACTCATAGCTCGTGTGTTTCCGTTATGCTTCCGATGTTACCTCAGTCATAGAACTTGTTGGATGCAATTTGCCGTCGCCTGGTGATTTTGCATAAGCACGGCTCCAAAACCATTTATTGATGCATCCATATGGACTTCTGTCTTGTTCTTCTGATTGTAAATGGCTAGCACTAGGTTTGATATAAAACATTTCTTCAACATGCCTATGGCGTTTTCTTCGTCCGGGCCAATTACAAACTTTGCATTATTCTTCGTTAGGTCAGCTGATAGTTTGGCTATAGTCACGTTATTGTAGATAAACTTTCTAAAACATCCTGTAAGACCCAAAAATCGATCAAGCTTCTTCAGTGTCTGCGGAGTATTGAACTTTAAAACGGCTTTAATCTTAAACGGGGTCGGATACAGCTTTTTATTCCCTATGATATGGCCAAGAAATGGGGTCGTGTTTGCAAAATCTGACCCTTTTATACCCGGTACTCCAAGAGTATAGGGGTATATTAGATTTGTGGTGATAACGGATGTGTGTAACGCCCAGAAGGAAGCGTTTTCGACCCCATAAAGTATATACATATATTCTTGATCAGCATCAATAGCCGAGTCGATATAGCCATGTCTGACTGTCCGTCTATCTGTCCATCCGTCCGTTTGTCCGTCTTCATGAGCGCCTAGATCTCAGAGACTATAAAAGCTAGAGCAATCAAGTTTTGTGTTCAGTCTCCTCTCTTGACGCTCTTAACAATTGGCCCTTAATTAACATTCTACCTCTTAACATTTCTAAATGCAATGTCATGACTTTTCGCCGCAATAAGCCATACCCTTTCGATTACTCAATCAATAAAATTATCCTACAACGCCTGTTCAAAATTAACGACTTGGTCATTACCTTTGTACCTAATCTATGTTTCAACTCTCATATCTCTACTATCTCTAACAAAGCCAAAGTAGTCCTAGAATTTGTCAAAAGATGGTCTAAAGAATTTACAGAATTTACTACGAAACTTCGCACGTTTCTCTGGTCCGGCCTATCCTGGAATATGATTCTTGTGTGTGGTCTCCTCATTACCAAAAATTTCAGGATATGCTCGACTTCGTTCAAAAATAATATCTCATCTTTACTCTCCGTGGACTCAATTGGGACCCTGTGAAACATCTATTTTCCTATGAGAGTAGATTGCGTCTTATTAACCTTCATTCTCTTAAATCCCGTAGGATCTGGAGTTCTCTTTCTCCACAAGCTTCTCTTTGGTGAGATCGAATCAACCGCCCTCATCAGTCTAATTAGTATTGCTGTCCCTTTCTGCCCGACTAGTCATTACTTTCCTCTTCATCTCCAACTGTTTTTCTCTAATCACTCATGTAACGCGATTATACCAACAGAGAAAGTGCCTTACCGTAATACTTGACTGCAAAGAAACTGCAATCTGTGGATATGCTTATTATCAGATTATGTCAAAAGAAGAAGTTTCAAGACAAGTTTCTTTGCGGTCATCTTCCCGCTAGAAACGTTTCTTTCGAAGCTGCCCATATGGACGCAAAAAAAGACGCTGTGACTGCTGCTGGAAACAGGGAGGCTTTCTTGAAGCGGCATTATTGGCAAGGCTGAAGCAATTAGAAGTTATCTTGGATAACTCTGCCCTATTTGACTATCTGAAGCTCGTTAGAAGGCTCAAGCTGATCGAGGAGCTGCACGGCACCTTTTAAACCGTGCACAATGAGAGTTTGGGACCAATTGAAATTTTCGAGATACATCAATGCCAATTGGAGCGGTCGATTGTTGTGCCGGGTACGCCTGATGGAGCAGAGGATAAAAAATCCTATTTGAAGTTCGACGGTGGTCTCGATGGCATCAACAGAGTTGGACTTGCGCCGGACTCTGTTTCTGCTCAACATACTTTCTCAATCTCATTCGCGACTACGCCTCGCAAACTATCTCTGCCTAAGTCTCACGGGCGTGATTAAGCCCCATTCTCGTCTCTAGTTTAATTTGGGCCGACCCCCGTTTCTTCTAGACGTTCCTGCATACTACAAATTTCTTGTAGTAGGATCCTGGTCAGACTGAGCTTACCTCAGCCTGAAATAGGGACATTACACGTGGCGCCCGTGCAGGGACCTGTAGGAAACTTTAGCAAGGGGTGTGGGTTAAGAACCCACCGCCACTAAAATCCAAGGCATAGGCAGGGCAAATCAACCTCACGATCCTCGCGTACCCGCAAACTCAAGCCTCGACCGTGACAAAGGTATGACCGTACTACGCCGCATAAAAATCTCACCCAAAAACCCCACAATTTCAAGGGTACGGGTCGCGTGAACGACAGTAGATACACAAGGAGTGTCGGTTCGCCCAAGGACCCCAAAGCGGAGAAAAATTCAGGTGAGTACTACTCTGGGGATTTTGTCTCTTATCAGGGGGTAGTCACTGGCTGGATACATAAGAAAGGTTCGCGGTCGAACTCGGGTTCAGCAGTGAGGGAACTGTAGAGGAGATACGGAGGAGCTGGGTTCGACTGGCCGAGCTCGAACGACAATATTCCAAGTCCCCAATACGTGCCAAGTCACCTCAACCTAGTACCTCCAGACAGGCGGAAGGGCGTACGGGGGAACCGAAGCTCCGGCTAAAAATCCCTGAAAACTAAGAAAATCAATCCGGCGGTTCCTCCAGCGTCGGCACAGCGGCCGAATCCCAAAGATCTCCGTCTCCAGAACAGAGATCCCCGTCCGCTAAGAGAGTCCGACCTACAAACGATAGACCCCAGGCAGGAAACGACCCTGCAGGGAGATATCAATACAGTCACGCCACCCAGATAGCGGAACGCATACGGATGTGAGAATGCAATTCGACGGACAGGACGATCCCTATCCTTCATCGAACTTCTTGAGGAACGCGGGCTCTCATACGGTGTATGAGAACCATGGCAGAAATTCTCACCGACAGAGCCAGTCGTTGGTTCCGCACCAGCCGGCTGCAAAGCGTTCCATGGGTTGATTTCCGTAAGAAATTCTTGGCCTTCTTCTTGCCACCGAGGTATTTTGAACAATTGGAGGACCAGATCCGAGACCGCAAGCAAGCGGTAGGCGAATCATTCAAAGATTTCGTCATTGAGCTCCGTTTACTCATTTACTCCACACCAGGTACGCCACCAACAAGGAGCTCTACACTAGGCCATCGGCTAGTCAAAAAAGGTGAGAGCAACCGGACACCATTCCGGAAACCTCAATGGGACTCGACCGAATCGGCAAGGAGACAACCTACGAACCAAACTAACACTTCAGCTCCAGAAGTCGCGCAGCGCATGGTAACCACCTCCATCGTTAATCCACGTATGGCTTACCGCCGCTGCGGCGAAGCCGGCAACGCTTCTCCGAACTGCCACAACCCTTCAATTTTGTACTGTTGGAAGTGTGGCAAGCGCGGCATATGGACGATTGATTGTTGTCACCGGGACACGTCGGGAAACGACACGCGTCCCCGACTGATACGGGAACAGCCAGGAACGACGTCCTCCCAAACCCAGAACTAGATAGCCCCCTACACATACACGACGGCCGGATAGTGGCGAGAGTGACTATAGGAGAACAAGACACGGAGGCCACTTTTGACACTGGGGCGTCCCGTAGCTTCGTCAGTACTGACCTCGCCCGACGACTTGACAATAACATCAATCTTCGGGAGGCATGCGCGCAGATCCGCTTGGTCGACGGCTCGGTGCCAAATCCTCCTGGTGTACATCCGGTTAGACAGACGAGAAGTCAGATACCCCAACTAGTCTTGCCAAATATTTTGGAAGAAGTCATTGTGGGCATGGATTTCCTATGCGGCATAGACAAAATGCGGCACCACATTCTTACAACTCCAAGGCCGTCGCCGTATTGCAAACCCTCCCGTGGTCACTGCCAGTCAATTCCACACCACAGGACTAAAGAATCCGTGACCCAGTACAGCCCTGTAGGACTCGCATTCAAGAAAAACTACAACGTCGAACCAACAAACGCAAAACACAAACTCCCAGGCCGCAACGGAACGCACGAGTCCCAGGCCAAATACAAAAAACAAAAACCTCAGAGCCGCAACGGAACACAAGATTCCCAGGCCAACGACAGGTGATACAAACTCCCACGTAGTGACCCAGAATGTAAGGAGAACAATCGAAGCCTACGGCGCGGTGGTCCCCATAGATGATAAGGAAACCAGAACAGCCTCCCAGAAGGCAATTTCCCCTCTACAACCAAGGCCGTCGCCTAACAACCAAGCGCCAAGAAGGGTGAAAAACGTAGACACCGTGGACAACAGCACCAGCAATCACGCTGCCTCTCCAATACGAACTACACCTGAACTAGCGTTCCAACCACTGACCCAGAGTCCCCCCTACATAATCTGGAAAGAAAGTTTATAGTCTTCAGAGACACCAACCGGGGCCCGGAAGTACCAATTGTCAGTGCCAGACCGATCGCCGCCAATCACAGGGAGTACTTCTCGGCGGTTCCCCCCTACGGAACCCGCGTAAATTCTCCAGCAACGCCTAGGACCACGTCCCAAATGTTTATCAGTCAAACAACACGGTTTCACACGGTGCTGAATACGACTCTACCCAAGTATTCGACCAAACCCACGCAAACACCCGTCCCCTGACCGACACCACCCCAGTCGTCGCCAACATATGGAAATACCCTCGGGAGACGGATCCAACGGGGCGCGTTTGACACGACCATCCTCCCGGAAGACCCGAATCAAACATTCAACTTAGGGATCAATGAACCAATAAAGGACGAGCCGGAACGAACCAACGATCCTTGGCCACCTGACCTCGCGGTGCAGATCCAGGAATTCCAGGACGAAAAACTGCCGAAGATCGAAAATCTTCGAGGTATAACGGACCTAACAGAGCACACTATCGTCATGCGGAACAACCGACCAATAAAACAAAGGTATTACCCCAAGAACCCCGCAATGAGGCGAATTATCGACAAACAAGTCGACCAATTAATATCCGAAGGACTCATTGAACCTTCGCGAAGCCCCACATCACGCCAATTGTTCTCGTTCGTAAAAATAACGATAAATGACGTATGTGCGTAAACTATCGCCAGCTCGACGAACGTTCCATCCCAGACGCCTATCCGTTGCCAAGGACCGTTGCTTAGATCTGAAGAATGTATTGGCAAGTACCTATGGCCCTCGATGGCCTACGCCATTCAGTTTATATTCTGCATCGGCAACTTTTGCAACGGACGCTACACACGATCATCAGCGCAGATATGGAACCTCACGCATTCGCTTACTTAGACGATATTGTCATCATCGGAAAGGAATACACGGAACACCTAAACAACGTAAAATAGGTTTTCTTTCGACTTCTCAAGGCAAGCCTACGAATCAACGACGCATAAAATACTTCAGCGATCAGCGAGGAAGGTATTTATACCAACCCTGAAAAATTAGCCGCCGTAAAAGATTTGAGACCACCCATCAACGTAAAGGAACTCCGACAATGTATAGGGATGGTGTCGTGGTATCGTAGATTTGTTCCCAATTGTCCAACCAATGTCACAATTGCTAAAGAAGGGACAAACATGGACGTGCGAACAAGGAACAACAAAACGCCTTCAAAAAGTTGAAAGAATTACTTACTACCGCCCCCGTCCTCGCTTTCCCAGATTTCAACGTCAAATTCTCCTTACAAACGGATGCAAGTAACGTAGGCGTGGGCGCAGTCCTCACTCAGGAGATTGAGGGGAAAGAGCGAGTCATCCCGAAGAAAATTACTCTGCCACTGACAAAGAATGCCTAACCGTCATATGAGCAATACGAAAACTGCGACGCTATCTTGAGGGCTTCCGTTTTGACGAGGTAGCTGGCCATCTCGCGCTGAAAAGGTTGAATACTCTGGAAAGTCCATACTGCAGAGTGTCACGTTGGTCACTCGAGTTACAACAATATCAATACGAAAGGCATTATCGCGCCGGGAAACAAAACGTGGTAGCGGACGCATTATCTTGGCAACTCTTGGAAACAGTCGCACGTGTTGAAGAGGAGACCAACAGTTGTCCCTGGCTTAAATGAAGGATACAACAAGTCCACGCCGAACAAATGAATGCCACGATCAAACAACAGCTGGCCACCTCGGCATACGGAAGATCATTGCCAGGGTATCCCAACGGTATTATTAGCCAGGGTTCTACCGAGTTGTAAGACGTTACATTCGTAATTTCGTAAGTTGTCAGAAGTTCAAGGCTATGCAACGCAAGCCGCGGGCATGATGCTCACTGCAAGGCAGAGGAGCCGTTTGTAACATTGTGTGCAGATTTCGTCAGACCACTGCCACGTTCCAAACATGCTACCACAATTTTTCGACACCTTCTCCAAGTGGTTCGAACTAGAACCAGTCAAGAAGGCAATCACGGCTTACCTCGAACAAGCGCTTCGTGAATGGATCCTTAGTAGCTTTGGGGTACCGAAATTATTCGTCTGCGATAACGGCATCGTCGGGCGTTATATGTTATATATTTTGCGTTATATTTTGTATTCTATTCTTATCGCTAGACCCACGGATCGGCTGCAACGCTGCTGTGAGTGACCAACTGATTGCATTCAAGCATCAGTATTTTTTGACTAAATTAGGGTCTTAATTGCTTACTGCACTTGACTTTGGGATGTCGTGTTTGTTAATGAGTTGACAGATCGCACCCTAACAGTTATAAACTCTATACTTTATGTATGTTTTTTACTTAGAATAGATTGGTTTTGTGTTTATCTTCGTGAATGTTTAAAGACTCTTGTTCTTTAAGTACGATAATGTGTTCATGTTTGAACATTCTGCAAAGGGCCAGAAGTGGCATGGCTTAGTTTTCATTTTTATTTTTACATTTTTCTTTGGTTTTCTTGTCGATGATTTTGTTAAAGTATATTAAAATGAATAGGGAAGTGCTATTGCTTGCAGTCTTCGCGCTACCTTATGGTATGGCTCTTCTTATGGTATATATTATTAAAATTAACATAATTATTATTCCGATAATCAAGGCTGCATGTCCAGACACATAGTGAAACTTAAGTTCTTTCAATTCATGATGAATTTTGTTCAGGGCAGCCGCAGACTACTGCAGCGCACTGTGGAGAGCGCTCCGCGCCCGACTCGCTCTCGCGCGCTCTTGCACACGTCACTCTTGAGATCCACCCGGCGCTCGGGGTGCCACTAGCTTAAGCTGGGCTGTTTAGTTACGCTCCCACCCCCGTTACGATCATTCAACGTCTTTTCGGACCACATACAGACGGATTCTAGCATAAACATACATATGTCCATACGTGTGAACATTACTTACTATAATTATAAATAAACTTAAGTGAACGAAATAAAATAAATAGACGTGCTGGTTTCATTTGACTGGCTTGTGATAGTGAGAATCGACTGGATCCGCCCCTACAAACAACCTTCTTTTAACAATGTTAATTCGTTTTGTAATTTATTAATTTCATTCGTATGGTTAATTAACGGTACAGATATTGGATTCCAAACAATTTTCGGTATTTTACTTATATTACTTATATAAGAGGATAAAATTGTCTCATAGTCTTCTGAATGAATACTGTGATGAGGTATTAATATTTTATCATCTGTTCGCACAGTGCAACCATTCATTTTTGATTTGAATTAATGCATTGAATTCTGGCATTAGTGTTTACTTGAACTTTGAAAAGCCAACATTTGGATAAGAAAAGCATCTGGTAACAGCAGCATAGTGTCCAATTCAGAGGCTACTTGAGCACTTCGTTAGTTAACCTTCATGCCAAAATTTGCAATTACTTTTCCTTATCCAATTCCTTTTAATTTATGTTTTTATTCAAATTCTGCAAAAGAGACAGGCAGAAGTGCGAAAACCGGGGAAAACAATAAATTAATTCAACTGGTCCGGTACGGGCGTTGGACACGGCATCGGCTTAGAACGAAGTATAATTTTCTCCGGTTCTCTGAATCCATTTTCTGTTCCTTCTTTTTCAGTCCTTTATGCCAATGTAGCTTCGGATTCCTCTGTGTGGGCCACAATGCGTACGAGGGGTTCTTATTACGTCCTTGCGAGGAATTAAATTGCATTTTAAATATGCAACGTTAACGTTAATTGGAAATCGCGAAAAGTATTGAATAGGTATGAAATTATCTGCCGCATTATTTATGGGCCCCATTAATTGTATTATTGCACCACCATTAATTCGCCAAAAGGAAGGCTATAAATAATTTTGACACTATTGCGTATAAATGTATAATTAAGTTTCTACCGCGCAATAGCAGTCATTATTCGAAAGTGAAGGTGGACCAGTGAAATGTGGTTAATGTGTGAACCAAAAGAAATCACGAATTTTATGTTTTTAAAGTATTTTAATCCCTGGGAGTGGGAGTGCTGTTTGTGATTGACAAAAGGAGAAAGGTCAACCAATCAAGCGGAGATAATTTGCAGTCACATGACGTCCATTCCTGAATGCCTTCCATCAATCACAAAGGAGGCAGGGCATTGAGGATGGGAAAAGCCTTGGGATGACAGTATTTTTATGGCATGTTTGAGCGGTTAAATTGAGCAGTAAATGT
>JAWNKY010001966.1:0-17330 GCA_035041765.1 Drosophila algonquin
CCCATTGATACTCATTAATACTTTGTAAGTGGTTTGGCAATTGTCGCATAATTTTGGACGCATTTTATGTAATACTCTGTTAATGCTAGGAAACTGCGCAGCTCTCGGACATTTTTCGGAATTGGATATTTTTTTATTGTATAGATCTTTTTTGGGTATTTTTGAATGACTTAATGGGAAAAAATGTATCCCAAGAATTCAGTTTCTAATTCGTTTACTCTCTTTTTTGGTAGGTCAAATTATTCCGTCATCTAACATATTACTTCATTTTATTTCATTATTAACGAAGTCGCTAACTGAATAAGCATATGGATATTGGTTACTATATACCGGCCTATCATTTTTAGTGTTCATTTCCCCATTTATATCTGTTTTAAACGATAGATAATAGTAAATTTATATTTTCATGGTTCTCTTGGATTACAGCTATTCTCTTTTCCCTAAGCTTCTTCTTTATTAGTTAATGTAGTACTTAATTTCAACTTTTACGAATCAGATTGTATGTATTTATTTAAGACGGCTCAACAAACGACTTCGGGCTAACAGGAATCGCAACGTTAAAGAGTCGATACAGAACATTCGTTTTCTCTTACTTCCAACCGGCTGTCGGCTGCCAGATTGTAAATGTATCGGCTTCACAATTAGATCAGCTGATTTAAGAAACCCAGATGAAAACGAGGGAGAACGTTGTGAGCCGCGGCAAAGGCCGCGGCTCTACCTTATACCCGGTACTCAGTCAGTATACACATACATATGTACATACATATATGAGCTTGCGATTTATGCAATTTATTATATGTTCTCATAAGGGACAAATTAAATTTTGGGCTAAAAATAATATTTCAAAAAATGAAGTCAAATCATTTTTCGAATATTATACATGTTTTCAATTTTTTTTGCATATGCTTTTTACATCTGCTTTTAATTTCTACATGACATGAATAACTACATATTTGAGACGTACAAGTGTTTGCGACAGAGAGAGAGGGAATGAGTCAGCGCTTGGCAGGCGTTGCGTAGCCACTGAAATTTAATTTGTTTCTTCTGGCCATAATATTGATCCGATCTGATCCATATTCGGTAATCTGGTAGATATGGTAATTTTTCATGATTCTGCGTTTTTGGTTTTCATTTATCTTAAAAATTGTGGATTCCACAGATTTTCGTCTTTTGTGGGGGCGGAAGGGGGCGTGGCAAAATTTTAAAACAAACTTGTGCTGGTTCGGTATCACAGGAGCTTGGATAGAAAGTTTGGTTGCTCTAGCTCTTATAGTCTCTGAGAACTAGGCGCTCATTTATACGAATAAGCAAAGCAGATGGGGTCGCGTGTGAGAGAGAGCGAGAGGGAACGATGACTTTTGAAATGGTTTTCTTCATTGTAGCTATAATAATTATCCGATCTGATCCAGATTCAACACTCTGATAGAAATAATCATTTTCTATGATTCTGCGCTTTTAGTTTTTTCGTATCTTCAAAATTGTGTATGCCACAGACTTTCGTCCTTTGTGCAGGCGGCAACGGGCGGGGCGAAATTTTGCAACTTATTTGGAGTAGTGTGATCACACAGGAGACTGGATACAAAACTTGGTTGCTCTAGCTTGAATAGTCTCTTAGATATAGGCGCAAATGAAGACGGACAGACGGACAGACGGACGGACGGACGGACAGACAGACATGGCTATATCGACTCGGCTATTGATGCTGATCAAGAATAAGTGTACTTTATGGGGTCGGAAACGCTTCCTTCTGGGCGTTACACACAACCGTTATCCCCACAAATCTAATATACCCTTAAACCCTTCGAGGACCGGGTATAAGAACCAAAAATTTAGTTAGACCGACGGATCTCAACAAAACTCTGTTACAACGCTCGCAGTCACCTCAGTAACAGACATAATAAAATACGGAAGTCTACCACCATACTCTTCAATACAAACAGCCGAAATTATAAGTATCCTTGAAGCAGCAAAATTAACAGCAAACGAGGGGGAACGTTGTGAGCCGCGGCCTTTGCCGGTACTACCTTATACCCGGTACTCAGTCAGTATTTACATATGTACATACATACATATATGAGCTTGCGATTTATGCAATTTCTTATATGTTCGCAAAAGGAACAAATTAAAAAAATGGGCAAAAAATAATATTTCAAAAAATGAAGTAAATTTTTGGAATATTATACATGTTTCCGATTTTTTTTGCATATGATTTTTACATCTGCTTCTAAATTTCTACATGACATGTATAACTACATATGTATTTGAGACGTACAAGTGTTTGCGACAGAGAGAGAGGGAATGAGTCAGCGCTTGGCAGGCGTTGCGTAGCCACTGAAATTTAATTTGTTTCTTCTGGCCATAATATTGATCCGATCTGATCCATATTCGGCAATCTGGTAGATATGGTAATTTTTCATGATTCTGCGTTTTTGGTTTTCATTTATCTTAAAAATTGTGGATTCCACAGATTTTCGTCTTTTGTGTGGGCGGAAGGGGGCGTGGCAAAATTTTAAAACAAACTTGTGCTGGTTCGGTATCACAGGAGCTTGGATAGAAAGTTTGGTTGCTCTAGCTCTTATAGTCTCTGAGAACTAGGCGCTCATTTATACGAATAAGCAAAGCAGATGGGGTCGCGTGTGAGAGAGAGCGAGAGGGAACGATGACTTTTGAAATGGTTTTCTTCATTGTAGCTATAATAATTATCCGATCTGATCCAGATTCAACACTCTGATAGAAATAATCATTTTCTATGATTCTGCGCTTTTAGTTTTTTCGTATCTTCAAAATTGTGTATGCCACAGACTTTCGTCCTTTGTGCAGGCGGCAACGGGCGGGGCGAAATTTTGCAACTTATTTGGAGTAGTGTGATCACACAGGAGACTGGATACAAAACTTGGTTGCTCTAGCTTGAATAGTCTCTTAGATATAGGCGCAAATGAAGACGGACAGACGGACAGACGGACGGACGGACGGACAGACAGACATGGCTATATCGACTCGGCTATTGATGCTGATCAAGAATAAGTGTACTTTATGGGGTCGGAAACGCTTCCTTCTGGGCGTTACACACAACCGTTATCCCCACAAATCTAATATACCCTTAAACCCTTCGAGGACCGGGTATAAGAACCAAAAATTTAGTTAGACCGACGGATCTCAACAAAACTCTGTTACAACGCTCGCAGTCACCTCAGTAACAGACATAATAAAATACGGAAGTCTACCACCATACTCTTCAATACAAACAGCCGAAATTATAAGTATCCTTGAAGCAGCAAAATTAACAGCAAACGAGGGGGAACGTTGTGAGCCGCGGCCTTTGCCGGTACTACCTTATACCCGGTACTCAGTCAGTATTTACATATGTACATACATACATATATGAGCTTGCGATTTATGCAATTTCTTATATGTTCGCAAAAGGAACAAATTAAAAAAATGGGCAAAAAATAATATTTCAAAAAATGAAGTAAATTTTTGGAATATTATACATGTTTCCGATTTTTTTTGCATATGATTTTTACATCTGCTTCTAAATTTCTACATGACATGTATAACTACATATGTATTTGAGACGTACAAGTGTTTAGCACAGAGAGAGAGAGGGCATGAGTCAGCGCTTGGCAGGCCTTGCGTAGCCACTGAAATTTAATTTGTTTCTTCTGGCCTTAATATTGATCCGACCTGATCCATATTCGGCAATCTGGTAGATATGGTAATTTCCCATGATTATACGTTTTTGGTTTTCATTTATCTTAAAAATTGTGCATTCCACAGATTTTCGTCTTTTGTGGGGGCGGAAAGAGCGTGGCCAAATTTTAAAACAAACTCGTGCTGGTTTGGTATCACAGGAGCTTGGATAGAAAGTTTGGTTGCTCTAGATTTTATAGTCTCTGAGAACTAGGCGTCACAAAATACGAATGGGCAAAGCGGATGGGGTCGCGTGTGAGAGAGAGCGAGAGGGAATGATGACATTCGAAATGGTTTTCTTCATTGTAGCTATAATAATGATCCGATCTGATCCAGATTCAAATAGCGTATTTAGTTTTCTTGTATCTTCAAAATTGTGTGTGCCACAGACTTTCGTCCTTTGTGGTGGCGGAAGGGGGCGGAAGGGGCGGATCGAAATTTTGAAATACACTTTGAGTAGTGTGATAACACAGGAGACTGGATGCAAAACTTGGTTGCTCTAGCTTTAATAGTCTCTGAGATATAGGCGCAAATGAAGACGGACGGACAGACGGACGGACGGACGGACGGACAGACAGACATGGCTATATCGACTCGGCTATTGATGCTGATCAAGAATATATATACTTTATGGGGTCGGAAACGCTTCCTTCTGGGCGTTACACACAACCGTTATCCCCACAAATCTAATATACCCTTTTACTCTTCGAGTACCGGGTATACAAAGGTAAGGCACTTTACAGTAAAGAAAGAAGAAACAATCAAAGCATTCTTGAGTTTTGCGCTGTACAGCCGATTTCACGCTGTACAGAAAATGTTTCATGTTGATTACGCATTACAGCACCCCGATTATTCTTTTTCGTTTTTGTTGTTTACCGGATCTCGAGAAAACGAATTGTTATACTGACCAGCTGCTGAAGTGCTTAACTTTATTCTCACTTTTCAAAACCGGCTCCGTAACCCGAAGTCTAGAAACCAGCTCTTTCGGATATTTCTACGAGGGCGTGTTCAGGATATTTACATCCCAATCTTGTATAACATTTGTTGTCGGATAATTCAACGGCGGCGTGTTCAGGATTTTTTTTGGCCCAAACTATTTATTCTTAAATTGACGGATAGTTCTACGTTGGCACGCTCAGGATTTTTTGATTCCAAGCTATATAAACTCTTTTTGTCGGATACTTCAACGACGTCGTGTTCAGGATTCATCGATCCTGAGCTATATGCACTTTTTTCTACCTGAACTTAATCACTTATTTTTGAATTTCCTTCTTCAACATATTTTCCCTTTTATTAGGGTTATTTTGTTTAGAGAATGGGTATCATCGACAATAATCAGCTCTTCAGTATTATTATATTTTAAAATGCCATTTTCAGTGTCTGCTATAGCTTCTATCTTTTTTATTAGATTAAATCCTATAAGTAAATCAGACTCCATACACTCTATTTCTTAGAATACTTGTAATGCGACAAAATTCACCTTTTTTTCCGCTGTCGCCAAAAATGACTTTTTTTGATAGATTTGCAGACTTACATTTTTTTTAGGATTAGGATTTAGGATTTTTTTAACGAATTTTTTAAAAATTTGGTATTTTTGTTCATAGGTAGTGCTTCTATTTTTCACATAACTTAAGTTTCCTTCAACTGGTTGTATTGCACTTTGCAGTTTTGAAAAGCTGACAAATGCAGCTATAAATCCGATTAGCTGAAGCTGCAACTTAACGTCTGGAAGATATTAAGCTTTCAAATTCAAATTTCATAATTTGTTTCGGTATTTTTTCCCGAAATATTGTGTTTGAAAACTCAGGAAAAGTCGAAAAAAAAAATTTAGTGCTAACATTTTTAGTTTTAGATAGACACATTAATTAGGCAGTAATAAATATTGGTCGCTATACACAAAACTGAGTCGCGATCGTATGGCCTCAAAATTAAAAACGGTCCCGTGGTTAGTAAGTATATCATACGCTGATTTTACTCTTAAATGGTTTCTTAAAATGGTTAATGCAATAAGCTGCAGTTTCTCTCCAAAAACATATGGATTAAGTCCTCCACTAAAGATTGGTAAGGATTCTATTATCTTTAAGGTGGTTTCATCTTTAATTATACCTAGTACTCGAAGAGTATGGGGGTATATTAGATTTTTGGTGATAACGTATGTGTGAAACGCCCAGAAGGAAGCGTTTCCGACTCCATAAAGTATATATATTCTTGTTCAGCATCAATAGCCGAGTCGATATAGCCATGTCTGTCAGTCTGTCTGTCCGTCCGTCTTCATCAGCGCCTATATCTCAGAGACTATTAAAACTAGAGTAACCAAGTTTTCTATCCAGTCTCCTGTGTTATCACACTACTCTAAATGTATTTCAAAATTTCGCTCCTCCCCCTTCCTCCACCACAAAGGACGAAAGTCTTTGACATACACAATTTTGAAGATACAAGAGAACTGAATACGCAGAATCAAAGAAGATGACCATTTCTATCAGAATGTTGAATCTGGATCTTATCGGACCATTATTATAGCCACAATGATGAAAACCATTTAAAAATCATCGTTCCCTCTCGCTCTCTCTCACACGCGACCCCATCTGCTTTGCCCATTCGTATTTTTTGACGCCTAGTTCTCAGAGACTATAAGAGCTAGAGCAACCAAACTTTCTATCCAACCTCCTGAGATATCAAACCAGTACGAGTTTATTTCAAAATTTTGCCACGCCTCCTTCCGCCCCCACAAATAACGAAAATTTGTGGAATCCACAATTTTTAAGGTACGAGAAAACGAAAAACGCAGAATCATGGGAAATTACCATATCTAACAGATTGCCGAATCTGGATCAGCTCGAATTATTATTATGGACAGAAGGAACAAATTAAATTTTAGTCGCCTGCCAAGCGCTTACTCATTCCCTCTCTCTCTCGTACACACTTGTACGTCTCGAATATGTAGTTATACATGTACATTATGAAATGTAGAAGCAGATGTAAACAAAAATGGAAACATGTATAAAAATTACAAAAATGGTTTGACTTAATTTTTTTATTTTAAATATTATTTTTTGCCTAAAATTTAATTCGTCCCTTTTGCGAACATATAATAAATTGCATAAATCGTAAGCTCATAAATGTATGTATTTGCTGACTGAGTACCAGGTATAAAGTAGAGCCGCGGCCTTTGCCGCGGCTCACAACGTTCCCCCTCGTTTTTATACCCGGTACTCGAAGAGTAAAAGGGTATATTAGATTTGTGGGGATAACGGTTGTGTGTAACGCCCAGAAGGAAGCGTTTCCGACCCCATAAAGTATATATATTCTTGATCAGCATCAATAGCCGAGTCGATGTAGCCATGTCTGTCTGTCCGTCTGTCCGTCCGTCCGTCTGTCCGTCCGTCCGTCTGTCCGTCCGTCCGTCCGTCTTCATTTGCGCCTATATCTCAGAGACTATTAAAGCTAGAGCAACCAAGTTTTGTATCCAGTCTCCTCTGTGATCACACTACTCCAAATGTATTTCAAAATTTTGCCCCGCCTTCTTCCGCCCTCAAAAAGGACGAAAGTCTGTGGCGTATACAATGTTGAAGATACGAGAAAACTAAAAACGCAGAATTATAGCGAATGATCATTTCTATCAGAGTGTTGAATCTGGATCAGATCGGATCATTATTATAGCTACAATGAAGAAAACCATTTCGAAAGTCATCATTCCCTCTCGCTCTCTCTCACACGCGACCCTGTCTGCTTTGCTTATTCGTTTAAATGAGCGCCTAGATCTCAGAGACTATAAAAGCTAGAGCAACCAAACTTTCTATCCAAGCTCCTGTGATACCGAACCAGCACAAGTTTGTTTTAAAATTTTGCCACGCCCCCTTCCGCCTCCACAAAAGACGAAAATCTGTGGAATCCACAATTTTTAAGATAAATGAAAACCAAAAACGCAGAATCATGAAAAAATACCATATCTACCAGATTACCGAATCTGGATTAGATCGGATCAATATTATGGCCAGAAGAAACAAATTAAATTTCAGTGGCTACGCAACGCCTGCCAAGCGCTGACTCATTCCCTCTCTCTCTGTCGCAAACACTTGTACGTCTCAAATATGTAGTTATACATGTCATGTAGAAATTCAGAAGCAGATGTAAAAAGCAAACAAAATTGAAAACATGTATAATATTCCAAAAATGATTTGATTTAATTTTTTTTTGCCCAAAATTTAATTTTTCCCTTTTGCGAACATTGCTCATATATGTATGTATGTACATATGAGTATACTGACTGAGTACCGGGTATAAGGTAGAGCCGCGGCCTTTGCCGCGGCTCACAACGTTCCCCCTCGTTAATTTTTAAAATTTGAAATATTTTGTTCATGTTTTTTTAGAGGTAGTGCTCTTTTCACATAACTTAAGTATCCATTTCTTGGTTTGGCAATTTTGAATAGCTTAAAAATAACTATATATAAGAAAAATAGCTATAAGATTAGGTTAGGTTAGGTTAACCCGGAGTCCAAGTGCTTTAATACCCGTAAAGGAGTCTATGGCCCATTGCATTTTCTTGAGGGTTATAAAGCCTGTGGGGAGGTTTTGTTCCTCTGTTGCTAGGTCCTGTTACGATGCGGCATCAGTGACCTCGGTGCATCCTGGGAAATAAGCCTCCATTAGTGCTGTCAGGGCTCCTTCGCTGCTCTCTGACCATTGTCCGTTATTTAGGTTAAGCTGACTGTGTGGTAGGTTGCTTTAAAATCAGCTTCCTGTGTCTTGCCGTTTCAGGCAATTCATGAAGCAAGTTGGGTACTGGCAGACCGGTTCAGTGATAATGATCCCTAATTGAATACTTCCACCATTAGACCAGACTGTCCAAGCACAAAGCATACCAACCTCTCGACTAGTAGCACTGTTGGTAAGCAAATAGTATAAATACATTTGGTCACACCTTACAATGATAATCTGATGGCATTCTTCCACCATTAGACCCTGCAGTAGGAGTAGCGACTAAGCGAAAGCGAAACGAAGAACCAGAAGTCCCTTTTGTACATTTTGATGACTCAGAAAAATCTAATTTGGGACGTTTACGTCTCGATTTAGAGACTGTTGGCTTAAATTCACATTTTAAGAGAATAGTTTGTTTATTATTAAGCCAGAATGGTTTTTCAAAACTGCTATTCTATTACGCATACAGTTTGTTCAGAACGTTCCCAATTTCTTACAAACGTAATTAATACATTTTTTTAACATATCAGGATCTGCCTCATTGCCGTCATTTTCACGTTCTTTCACTATTGCAACCAGCACGGCCCGAGCTTTTTGGAAATGAGTACCACTTTCCTTATCTCAAATCTCAAATGCAAGCATCCGAGCAGATGTGCCTAAAAAAATAATAAATTAAGAAAGTCAGTCAGTATATACATACATACATACATATATGAGCTTACGATTTATGCAATTTATTATATGTTCGCAAAAGAGACGACTTAAATTTTGGGCAAAAAATAATATTTAAAACGAGAGGGAACGTTGTCAGCCGCGGCAAAGGCCGCGGCTCTACCTTATACCCGGTACTCAGTCAGTATATATATACATACATATATGAGCCAACGATTTATGAAATTTATTATATGTTCTCAAAAGGGACGAAAATAATATTTACATTAAAAAAATTAATTTTTTGGAATTTTTATACATGTTTCCATTTTTGTTTACATATGCTTTGTATATCTGCGCCTACATTTCTACACGACATGTATAACTACATATTTGAGACGTACAAGTGTTTAGGACAGTGAGAGAGAGGGAGGGGGCATGAGTCAGCGCTTGGCAGGCGTTGCGTAGCCACTGAAATTTAATTTGTATCTTCTGGCCATAATATTGATCCGATATGATCCAGATTCGGCAATCTGGTAGATACAGTAATTTTCCATGATTCTGCGTTTTTGGTTTTCTCGTATCTTCAAAATTGTGGATTCCACAGATTTTCGTCCTTTGTGGGGGCGGAAAGGGGCGTGGCAAAGTTTTGAAATACACTTGTGCAGGTTTGGTATCACAGGAGCTTGGATAGAAAGTTTGGTTGCTCTAGCTTTTATAGTCTCTGAGAACTAGGCGACACAAAATACGAATGGGCAAAGCGGATGGGGTCGCGTGTGAGAGAGAGCGAGAGGGAACGATCACTTTCGAAATGGTTCTCTTCATTGTAGCTATAATAATGATCCGATCTGATCCAGATTCAACACTCTGATAGAAATGGTCATTCTATATGATTCTACGTTTTTAGTTTTCTCGTATCTTCAAAATTGTGCATGCCACAGACTTTCGTCCTTTGTGCGGGCGGAAAGGGGCGGGGCGAAATTTTGCAATACATTTGGAGTAGTGTGATCACACAGGAGACTGGATACAAAATTTGGTTGCTCTAGCTTTAATAGTCTCTGAGATATAGGCGCAAATGAAGACGGACAGACGGACAGACGGACGGACTGACGGACGGACGGACAGACAGACAGACATGGCTATATCGACTCGGCTATTGATGCTGATCAAGAATATATCTACTTTATGGGGTCGGAAACGCTTCCTTCTGTGCGTTACACACAACCGGTATCCCCACAAATCTAATATACCCCTATACTCTTCGAGTACCGGGTATAAAAAGTTTAAACTAAATTAAAAACCTCGCTTTGTTTCTGCAGTGTATAGTGCCAATTCTAATTGGTAAGTTTTTGCGGCGTTCGTATGCATGTGCGAGTAGTTGTGCCAGGGCGTGTCTAGCATTTGGGGACGTATCTTTCTTCTTTTAGATTGGCGGGTAGTACCGGCCCAGAAGCGCACCTGATCGTTGGCTTTGCTATATTCCGTCAAAAGAGTCAAAAGCCCGCGGCAGCGAATTTCCCTTCGCAGCTGAGTGGACGCTCTCGGCAAGGGAATTCTGCTCCCCATCGAGCTGCAAGGCAAAATCCTAGCTCCCAACCCAAGAAGAACAAAACCCTGGCGAGAGGGGGGAAACCAGATCAGCCCCAACAGTTTATCGCAGGCTCGGATGACACACGGTCGTCGGTCGGTCTAAGTTTGCCGCCGATTCGGCGTAAGTTAGACAGGAAAAAAAAAGAAAAAGACGTAATTTTGTTGGTGGACTGCCACTAGGCCGCTGGACCAGGCCGTTTAGCGGGGTACCGAGGAACATCCCGAGGGGTGGCCTCCGATCAACCGTTTTCTTCTTAGTATTAGAGTAGAAGTCGAAAAGCCGTCGGTATTTTAATGTGTTAATTTAGCTATTTATTTTTTTTTTTACATCTCCGTGAAGGCAGTGAAAGAAGGTTTTTCTTGTGTGTGTTTATTTGCAAAATGTCGTTTGGATAACGGAAAAAAGGGAAAAAAGAGAGCGAGAGATTTTTTTGTACCCTTTCCGTAACTAACCTCTACAAGCCTCGCATCACCCCAATGGAAGCGCTTTCATCGGTGGATCAACAAAAAAAAAAACGAGGGAGAACGTTGTGAGCCGCGGCAAAGGCCGCGGCTCTACCTTATACCCGGTACTCAGTCAGTATATACATACATATGTACATACATACATATATGAGCTTGCGATTTATGCAATTTATTATATGTTCGCAAAAGGGACAAATTAAAAAAATGGGCAAAAAATAATATTTCAAGAAATGAAGTAAATTTTTGGAATATTATACATGTTTCCGGTTTTGTTTGCATATGATTTTTACATCTGCTTCTAAATTTCTACATGACATGTATAACTACATATGTATTTGAGACGTACAAGTGTTTAGCACAGAGAGAGAGAGGGCATGAGTCAGCGCTTGGCAGGCGTTGCGTAGCCACTGAAATTTAATTTGTTTCTTCTGGCCATAATATTGATCCGACCTGATCCATATTCGGCAATCTGGTAGATATGCTAATTTCCCATAATTCTACGTTTTTGGTTTTCATTTATCTTAAAAATTGTGGATTCCACAGATTTTCGTCTTTTGTGGGGGCGGAAAGGGGCGTGGCAAAATATTGAAATACACTTGTGCAGGTTTGGTATCACAGGAGCTTGGATAGAAAGTTTGGTTGCTCTAGCTTTTATAGTCTCTGAGAACTAGGCGACACAAAATACGAATGGGCAAAGCGGATGGGGTCGCGTGTGAGAGAGAGCGAGAGGGAATGATGACTTTCGAAATGGTTTTCTTCATTGTAGCTATAATAATGATCCGATCTGATCCAGATTCAACACTCTGATAGAAATGTATCTTCAAAATTGTGTGTGCCACAGACTTTCGTCCTTTGTGGGGGCGGAAAGGGGCGGGGCGAAATTTTGAAATACATTTTGTGTAGTGTGATATCACAGGAGACTCGATACAAAATTTGGTTGCTGTAGCTTGAACCGTCTCTGAGATATAGGCACAAATGAAGACGGACGGACAGACGGACGGACAGACAGACATGGCTATATCGACTCGGCTATTGATGCTGATCAAGAATATATACTCTTTATGGGGTCGGAAACGCTTTCTTCTGGGCGTTACACACAACCGTTATCCCCACAAATCTAATATACCCCTATACTCTTCGAGTACCGGGTATAAAAAGCTGTAAGTGACAAAACTAAATATTTATTAATTTAACAGCTTGATACTCATGCCCAATCAATTCAAAAATTAACGGAAGAGCTCACGCAGTAAAAGTGAGAGAGAAAAAAATCCCTTCGATTTTGAGAGGCTTTCCTCTCTCCCTCATGTCCGCTATTCGCTCGCGCATCCATCAGCGCACAAAATTGCATTGCGGCGCTCTCATTATAACGGAGTGCACGACAAACTAGAAGAGGCTGGCGCTCAGCCCCCTTTTGCCAAGTGATTTTTGGGATGCCCGCCGCTGACCGATCGAGCAGTTGATCCCATACCAAAAGATTTACCGCAATTCTTGCTCAGCTGCATCACTGCAGTAAAAACAAAACGCAGCCTCCACTTTCACTGTCTTCGTCTCTAGCCCCATCGGCTTTCTGAATTACTTGCCATGTTATATTAAACGAGAACTAAATCATAATTATATTTTATTCGTTTATACTATCTTTAGTTATTAAGTACCACAACAACATCGTGCCACAGATCAGTATGCGTGTATGTGTCCGTGTAATGGTGTAATGCAGTCTGCAGTGCTATACTTTGGTACCCGGTATGATCTCCGCACGTGAATTTGTTAATAAATGTTAATTGTAGACGACTATTGTGGGAGTAGAGCCGTGTCCCGTCCGTCGAGATAAATACCCCCCCCCCCCCCCCATTTCTTGCTGATGATCGGAAGCCGGAACAAGCACGTGCCCGGACAGGGAAACGAACCACCGCCAGCTCAGCTTTTGTGAAGGAGTTCCTTCAAACATAAGTCTCCAGTATGCTACATGTTCTTTCTGACTATAATAGTAGTTCTACCTGATCCAGATTCCGCAATTTAGTAGATACTGTTATTTTCCATCACTATGCTGTTTTGGTTTTCTTTTAAAATGTTTCTTTCTTTCTTTTCTTAAATATTGTGGATTCCACAGATTTTCGTTCTTTGTGGGGGCGGAAGGAGGCGTGGCAAAAATTTTGAAATACATTTGTATTGAAGTGACATTACAGGAGCTTGGATAGAAAGTTTGGTTGCTCTATCTCTTATAGTCTCTGAGATCTAGGCGCTCATTTGAACGAATCGGCAAAGCAGACAGGGTCGCATGTGAGATAGAGCTAGAGGGAACGATGCTTTTCGAAATGGTTTTCTTCAGTGTGCCTATAATAATGATCCGATCTGATCAAAATTCAATACTCTGATAGAAATGGTTAACCTCTATGATTCTGCGATTCCTTTATGATTTTAGTTTCCTCGAATCTTCAAAATTGTGTTTGCCACAGACTTTCGTCTATTGTGGGGGCGGAAAGGGGCAGGACAAAATTTTGAAATACACTTGGAGTAGTGTGATAATACTGGAGACTGGATAGAAAATTTGGTTGCTCTAGCTTTAATAGTCTCTGAGATATAGGCGCTAATGAAGACGGACGGACAGACGGACGGACGGACGGACAGACAAACATAGCTATATCGACTCGGCTATTGATGCTGATCAAGAATATACATATATACTTTATGGGGTCGGAAACGCTTCTTTCTGGCCGTTACACACATCCGTTATCACCACAAATCTAATACACCCCTATACTCTTCGAGTACCGGGTATAAAAATACAAAGCATAGAACGATAAAACGAAGCAACTGACTCAAACAAAAAGAAAAACAATAAAAATAACAAGACAATGAAACAACTGTGAGTCTGCGTCTCGCATAGAAAAATTGCCTCCCAAACTTAGGTTATGCTATGAAACTCTTCATGCGGCTCAGCAAGCTTCAACAGCTGAACTGAACATTTTTATAATCTCAGCATATTAACAAATAACATGTGTGGGGATAATGATTTTTATCCCCAATTGGACGAATAATTATTACGAATAAATAAAAACGCGACGCAGAAATGAAATTGCGATTAAGGCTTTATTGGTTGATGTCTAAAGGGCGAGTGGCGCTTGCTTGCCCTTCTAATTGCCAGCTTTGCCGCTCCGATCGCTAAGCGCAGTTTCGCTTCGCTCGGTAAACATAGATAACGTCGAACATAGATAAGCAAGTGCAAGAATTTACAAAAAAAATGTATTATACCCGTTACTCGAAGAGTATAAGGGTATATTAGATTTGTGGGGATAACGGCTGTGTGTAACGCCCAGAAGGAAGCGTTTCCGACCCCATAAAGTATATATATTCTTGATCAGCATCAATAGCCGAGTCGATATAGCCATGTCTCTCTGTCCGTCCGTCTGTCCGGCCGTCTGTCCGGCCGTCTGTCCGTCCGTCTTCATTTGCGCCTATATCTCAGAGACTATTAAAGCTAGAGCAACCAAGTTTTTTAATTTGTCCCTTTTGCGAACATATAATAAATTGCATAAATCGCAAGCTCATATATGTATGTATGTACATATGTATGTATATACTGACTGAGTACCGGGTATAAGGTAGAGCCGCGGCCTTTTCCGCGGCTCACAACGTTCCCCCTCGTATAGAAATGGAAACATGCGGCTGAAGGCCAATAAATAGCTGCTATTTGCCAAGCCGCTTTTCGGTGGGGATCTTCCCCGAACATTCAGCCCCCATTAGAAGGCAAAGGCTTTCAACAGATCTATCCTGAAGGGGTAGGACCACGATCTTTTTAACGGCCTTTTTGAAGAGTCCTATTTGGGTGTAGATGAAGGCCTTTGATGTTGATTTATGCAATTGGCGCTTCATGCCGAAAGTGGTTTGTGGAGGACACATCCAGATCATCGGGAATTTCTGTTATTTTATGAAATGGCGGGGAATTTGGCAAGATAGAAATTTTAGAGCTTGAAGTTTGAATTTTGTTAAGCGTCGATATAAGCCCTTTGTTTTATCGGTAAGATCGCGCTGCAGTTCCTGAATGTGGCGATTATATAGAGAAATGTCCTGAACGAGACCGATCTGCATTACCTTCGTCTCTAACTTGGCCTTGAGTTCCTGATTCTCCGATCGCAGTTTTCTGCCTGCTCCTGGCACTCGTACAACTGCTGCCTGTATTGCTACTCTCGATCGGCCGCTTCCTGGCGCCGTTAGAACAGCTTGCGGTAGTCCAGCATTGTAGGACTAAAATCGACAGTAGAGATGTGAGGGGGACTCTCAAAAACAGCCAACGCTGCGCGCTTAACCTCTAAGCTACTTATGCTTCTTGACGCTATCCAACCAAGCTTTGTTTTTTGAAATATTGGTAGTTGGGCAGAAATTTGCATCTGTTCGACGCACAATAGGTCGAAGAATGGGCCAGCTACTATCAGCAGATCGACTCGTTGGGGATAAAGAACTTGGGGTCAGCTAGCTCCACATTTTTTGGAATTGGCCAATCCTTTGTATCCAGGTTAAAGTTGGGCTGACTTTCCGTTATTGAGTTGGTGACTAATGCAACGAGCGAATCGTGGCTTACGGCCTGGGATTGTACAACGTTATGTACAGAATTGGTCGAAAGTGGAATAGAATCCCCAATACCGGAGATGTAAACATGAGACGAATGATGAGATAATTGTAGCTGATTAGCGAGTCTTGATGTTATAAAATTTTCCTGCGATGCAGAATTCAAAATGGCATGACATGGGATCAGTTTTCCATAATGATCTGTGGCATAGACAAGGCCAGTAGGTAGCAACACGTTTTGGATAGGCTGCGATTTCTGGTTTGAGGAGCGAGGGCTAGAAGTGTGTGCTAGAAGGACAGTCGCGGCGTATTGCTGGCTCGATTCCTAGGTCGGTGAAGAGAAAGATGATGCAGCAGTGCCTGGCAATGCCTGCAAGATCCTAACCTACACCTCTGCAACTCATGGCCTTTGTTGAGGCAGTTTAAACATAAGCGCCACTTCTGTGCTTATATATATATTTTTTTTTAAATGGTCGCAAAGAAATTAAATTGCAATGACCAGATACAACAACGTTTTTTTTTCTAGATATGTAATGCAGACAGGAATTGCAATGGTTACATGTGGGGTTAGGATTGTCGTTACTGGAGGAGATAAGGGTGCTAAGTTCATTTTCTAACAAGTCCAAATTCTGGCTTACGATGCAAGCCAGCAACCTATCCGAGATCTCCTGAGGTGTTGCCAAAGCCCGAAGGGCACGTAAATGCGCGTTGATTTTGTCACTGAGCGCACGCAAACCGCTGGCTGAGCCCTTCTCCACCCCTTGCAGACCGAAGACAGCTTTGACGTGTGCCTGAACATGCATAAGCTTATTATCAAATCGCAACTTTAATAAATTGAATGCCTCGTCGCCATTTTCCTCAGACAATTCCAAAGATCGAATCGTGTCCAGCGCAGATCCATCTAGACATCCACGTAGATACTGGAAATTCTCGATGACCGGTATACGCGAATAATTGTGCACAATTGTCGTAAACATCGAGTGCTATTCTGGCCAATCCATATAGTTTCCACTAAATTGACGAAGCTGCAACTCAGGCAACTATAATGTCATAGGCAAACGAAGATGAATGCTCCTCGAGAGTATTAAAATGAGGCGCGATGGACTCCGCCTTTCACCTATAAAAATCGATGTCACTGGGCATTACGTCGTTCGCGACATTATTTGGCTCAGGTTGTGTCATGTAATCGGTTTTCAAATCTACGATAGACAAAGACACCCTGTATTCGTATGAAACTAAGCTAATGCGTCTAGCTGTGTGAGCTGTCCGATTCCGCTTTGTGCTGCCCAATGCACTGCACTGGTCAAATTGTCGCGACAAATAACAGTATAGCCACCACTGGGTGTAGTTATGCATGTATGTATGTTTTGGTTCCGAAATATGCGAAAAACGCCAAAATTTTTTGATTCTTTCGAATGTTTAATCTTTGATTCCGTACTTCAGACGATCACGTCAGGGTAACCAAATTTTATATGCGGATAATGATTTTTACCCCCGATCGGCTGAATAATTATTCGGAATAAATAAAAACGCGGTGCACAAATAAAATGGCGATTAATGTTTTATTGGTTAAGGTCTAAACGGCGAGTGGCACTCGCTTGCCCTTCTCATTGCCAGCATTGCCGCTCCTATCACTGAGCACAGCTTCGCTTCGCTTTTCATTAGATTTGCCC